>CAWTZC010000093.1:52350000-52537219 GCA_963919715.1 Microtus obscurus
TCAGCTTTTGAGCCCCCACCAGCCAGACAACCCATCATCACCTTTTAGCTGAGCTCAATGACTGCTTCCCCAAGGGAAAAAGTGTCAGAGCAACCCTGGGCTGGATTTTTTCTCAATGTTTAAAAACTGCTATAAGTTGAACAAAAAATACACTGTGCTGGGCTTGAAAAAAACCAGCATTTTTCAACAGTCCAAAAACATTATTTTGGAGAAATATTAATATCTGAATCACAGTTCAGTAAAGATATTCCTGGCTTTAATTAGATACCAGGTGAATGTGAGCAACCTGTAAAACTCTGTGTCTGCCCTCTAGTGGAGGCGACACAACACTGCAGAGAAGTCTCTGATTATCCCTACAGCCCAGAACCTGCATGGGGTTAATTTGTCAACTCCTAATCTGTTTATGCCCTGAGTAAATCTTCTCACAGGAAACTGATGAGTCCTGCAGAGAGCCTGCAATCAGCAGCACTGTGCAGCATCCAAGTTAGCAAGAAGATTAGAAACTTCTCTCTAATGTGATGTTCCTGAAGGAAAATAAAGTGGCAGAGGACACACTGTCCCTCACAATTGACCTCCTGCTCCTCACAAGAGAAGGAGGGGACACAATCCACAGAAGACTAATAACCAAGCATATGGCTTCATGGACAAAAGTTTCTGGTGATTAGCCAAATCATATTCTGTGGTGTTTTCTACCAGGGTGTGGGTGTGAGCCGTGCCAAATAGACTAAAACCCAAACAGGTCAGAGACCCCAAAACAGAGAATCCACTAGACTACAACTGCTTCTGTCAGTCCGTGCTCCTACCTCGTCTGGGACTCAGTGAAGCGTTGCTGCTGCTTTCCTACCAAGTCCCTTAGATGGGTAACCAGTTCCTTCTGCTTCCTTAGTAATCGTAGGTGTTCCTTTGATGTTCCTATTTATCAGAAGATTGTGTTCTTAGGGCATTGTTGTCTGAACCCACGTACACATGTGTGCTTGAATGTACACAAACTGAAACAAACACATGTACACAATCCTGATCATAACAAGTACATGGATGCTCACATACAACCACACTGCATTGCATGCTGATGTGTAGTTCCTAGCTAACAATATGGAAGAAGAGATCACCTGGGATCCTATGAAGAAGAGAGTTAACTTTCATTAGCCCACACCCTCTCCCCCCGTATTCTAAAACAGGCACAGGGGTGTGGTGATGTGGTGAGGATTGTGTACTTTGTGTCTGTTTTGAGAATTTTCATTCTATTCCTACTTTATATGTGTGGATGTTTTGTCTGCCTGTGTGTCTATGCACCACATGCATGCCTGGTCCCTGGGAGAAGAATGCAGTGGGCAGAGCAGTCAATGTAGTGCTTGCCTTGTGGACCCAGGCCACAAATGGTGGGTGCCAGGCTTCTTTGATCAGTTATCTAAGCTTGCATAGCAAGTTTTCCAGTCTGTACTAAAGGCTTAGTTCCGTGGTCCAGGACCACTGCCTGATGGTGGACCAACCACTTGTTCTCACTCAGAGCTTCTCTGTGGCTCCAAGGAGGGCAGCTTCCTCCAACAGGAACTCACTAAACCATAGGTTACCGCATTTTGGGCCCAATGAGTTCAAGAAAACTAGAAAATCTCTAAAACCAGAATTCAAATAAACCTTTGCGTCCAGTAAGATGATTATGTCAGGAATTTGTATAAGTAAGAGAAGAAGGCTGACTCACGGCCTAATGAGTGCATGTATTGCTTCATGCTTAACAATATTCCATGGAAGGGCTAGACTTCATTGAATGTTTACTCATCAATGAAGGGTATTTGAATATTTTCTGTTTGGCGGTGCTCTGAGGAATGCTTCTATAACCGGGGTGTCCCCTAGATTCTCTGGGGACCCTTACTTCTCATTCTGGGATCACATGATCATCTAGGGAATGCAATCCAAATTCTGAAAAATTATACATAGCTTCTCACAGGGCTGCACCATTGTACACCACTAGCAATAACTGAGGGTCCTCATTTCTGCCAACCCCCATCAGGCAACTTTCTCTCAGTGTAAAGAAGCTTGGAATGAAAGCAGCTTCTGAGCGCTGCAGACACAGCATGCAGTGAGTGCTTCAGATGATGATGAGCCTGAGTGGGCTGCACTACGACAGCTTGTTCTCACAGCTCAGCATGGCTATGGGACTTCTGCTGGGGAGACACCTCTGCAGTTCAGCATCTCTTAAATGATAAAATCCAGGCCAAGATCCAGGAACAAAGAGAACCAACTCAAGATTGGACAAAGGTTAAAGGAAAATGGCAGCAGCAATGATGAGGAGAACAAAACAGGATACAGAGAAGTCATTAGTGGGCAGTCACCTTTCACCCAGAGCAGAGAAGGACACACATCCTTAACCGGGCTTTCCTGCTCTCAGGCACCTTGATTTGCCTCCTCAGCCTCATTGTCATCTTCATGTCCTGCATTACCTTGGTTTTCTGCGAAGGTTTTCTTTGCAGATCAATATTTATGCCTCTACAAACACCTGAAAATCTTTTACTTTGTTCAGTATTGTGGTCCTTTGTTCTAGGTAGCTGGGTGGACATGCTAAAAGATTGGCAGCTCCATGTGCTCTGTGACTGATGCAAATTAATGCTAACCACAGCAGGAACAATACTTTCTATTAACACTTTTCTCCATCATCCTTACAGTTGTCCATCATTCCATGAGTGAACACACGTATATTATCTCAAACACATATTCTGAAACCCACAAAGTTTCATAAAAAACACAACACACACACACACACACACACACACACACACACACACACACCCTTTCTGAACCCAGAAAAGCAAAGGAGACTAGAGTGTTGCAGCAGCTTTCCTGCTGCAGGGGGAGGCAGCTGTCCTCAGTGCTGTCTCTCAGTGCTCTTAGACTCAGTCAGGCTTCTGCCCTAGTCTGAACTTCTTTCCCCTTCCTGGAAAGTTCTTCATCTCAAGACTCACTGATCAAACAGGTGAGGGAAAACCTCTGCAGACCTGAGCTTGACCACAAAAGACCATGTCCCATAGGAAGAGGCTGCACACGAAGCCTCCCGATAGCTCTAAGCTGACTCATCTAGTCTCCTGAGGAACCTTACCCAGGCTACTCCAGAGAAGACCTTGATAGCACTAGAGAATGAGACTGACCCATGGTCATGACCCCACAACTTTGAACCATAACAGAAGGCATATAATATGAAAAAGCCCCATATCAGTCCTTAGGAGTCTAGTGAGGTCACCAGAGTGTTGTTCTGAAATGCAGCACTCTGTACAACTACGAGGGGGATCTGTAATAAGACATAACCTTGCGCACGATAGAGTGAGCATCAAAATGTCAGCAAAGAGTCTGACTGCAGGTTCTTTGTTGTGAAGCCAATGAGACAAACGAGACATTTCCTGGGAGGTTATATTAGTTCACTGAAAGGAAAATATCTACTTTTACTTTCAAAAAAGCTCTGGGGATTGAATTTTTTAGTACAAAACTCAATAATTCCAAAGTAGTAAAAATATGTAAAAAGTGAGAGAAAACACTAAGTCTCCCTTACCAAACAACCCAGTTAGCATAAGATGAGACAGAAAAAGATAGGAAGCTCTACCTGTGAGGAGACAGGAGATCCAAAGAGCTCTGGCCTGGTAGCTTAAGCAGAACAAAAATATTCTGTTCTAGCAAACAAATGATCCCCGGTCCTTGTACTCACTCACTCACTCACTCACTCACTCACTCACTCACTCACTCACTCACTCAAAGCTCTGTGATTCTCCCTATGTGGCTCCCAGGATAGAACATCCTGGGATCTTCCCACCATACTGACATGTAGGTGTGTGATATGTGACTTACTCATCTCCCTCAAAGAACTGCAGCTTCTACCAGAGCGGGATGGTTTGTTTTCCAGTCAGGTGGGGTCTTCCCAGAGGTTACTCCCTAGAAAGACTTGTGAAGGATCCCAGAAATGAACTCTTAGATGGAATGGAGGTGGTCAGCTGGGTAACTGAGGGTACCTTTACATTACAGTGTACGTGTGTGTGTGTGTGTGTGTGTGTGTGTGTGTGGTTAGATAGGTGGGCAGCTTGCTCCTGCTGCCTCAGCTTACCTGCTGCTGCTTTGTCAAGAGGTCACAGATCTTCTCAAGGGCCTCCTCACACAGCCTCTTTGTCTCCTCACAGGACTCTTGCAGGAAGATCTGCTCCTGCTGCAGCTTTCTGTTGTCCTCTCTCAACATGCCCACTTTTTCCTTCATCTGTGTCCTTTCCCTCAGAAGCCGGCTGTGGAGGATGCTTAACTATCACAAACAATGATGAGCTCCAGTCCACCTCCATCTGCCACTCCTTCATTCTAACACCACCTTCCCTGCAAGGTCCCATGTCCTCAGCCATCCCCAGACTGCAGCCCACATTAGCCATGCCAGTGTCACCCAGGTGATGTACCTCTGAGAACAGGATTCTGCACCCCTAACACACACTGATCCCACACTGGCCATGGTATTGGGAGACCATCATCAGGAATAGAGCAAACATGGTCTGAAGTAGGACAGAGAACCCCAGAGGAATACATTCCACATCTGTGTCCCATAACAACAGGTGCTGTAAGTCCCAGTCAGAGTCCCAGACACCATTCATGGTGCAAACCATGTTTTCTATCTAGAAGCTCTGGAAGCTGACATGACAATTTTGGGAGGGGCTCTCAGATTCCTTGCACATAGAAGAAATCAGTCTAGGAGGACAAGTACAAGATAAACAAGCTTGAAGCATAGCACCCACTTTGGTTCAAAGAGAAATCAGTACAACAGCTGTCCTTCCCTAGTGCGGGGTTTCATCCAATCAGACACTCACCTGTAGGAGTTTGTCTTCTCAGTCAGCTCCTTGCAGTTGGAAGAGGCCTCACTAATTTCCTTGGGGAATTTCTCCACCTCTGACGTCTCCTTCTGATGATCCATTTTCAGCTTCTCAAGATCAGAATTCAGTCTGTGGTAGAGCATGAACACAGGAACAAAGAACCCCATGAACACAGTCATCAGACACCCATGAACACATGAATTACGGCTGTGTCTTGGATTATCCTAGTCCACTGGCTGTCACATCCTGAATCCTAGGTACTAGGACCTGTTGATGTTATTAGACTTGCTAAGCTGTCTCAGGGCCAGAAAGGCACAGTGTCAACAGGGAGACAGACAGGGCTACAGGAGCTTCCTCAGTAGGCCTGGAGGAACAAACTAGCTCGTTTTAAGATGTCCCAGGTGTCTCTGGTGTGTGTCTGGGCCTACATGAAAACTCTGATGACAATTCTCTTGTCTTCAGAAAAAAAAAGTGTTTATTCTGTGTTCCTGTTATCACAAGGATGTCCAGAACTCATAATCAGGATGTCCATGGAGGAGATCGTACAGTACAACGACTTTATAATCTCCCCAGGGAATTCCATTCAGTCACCAAGGCAAGCACAAAGAATGAGGACAGGGATGCTCAAAGTTGAACTCCAGGGCCTCAGCACTTACATCACCTGAAACTCTGAGACAGACAAATCCTCTGCACTGCTACCAATCTCTGACTCACAGGATCTGGACGGATACACACATGAACACACACTATAAAGGATCCCCTCAGAGACAGTTCAGAACACACCCAGACACCACAGCACAAAGGAGATTTATTTACTCAGAAGAGCAATCATGGAATTGGGGAGGGGGCTTCCTCTGAATCAGGCAAGGGCTGAGAGAAAGCAATGGGTGTTTATTTCAGCAGAGGGTATTTAAGGAGACAAGGGGAAGTCTGTGCTAGGAAGAGTTTCTGAGACCTGATTGGACAGCTAAGCCAGAATAGCGAAAAAATAAACTTTGATTGCTGGACCCTGTATTTGTTATCAGGAATGAGTCAGTGACCAAATAACGGTATGAACCTTGGGGCCAAATTTTGGAAATTCAATTTAAGGTTTTACCAAGGGAGAGGGAGGTGAAAAGGGAAATGTCTGCCCACTGCCATATTGGCAATGTTTGGGCCTGTTAGCCCTTCACGCACATAAACCCATACACAAGTAGGATGCCAGAGACATGCGGGTAGGTGGCATTATTTCAGAGTACAAAAAACAAGAGCAGAGAGGTGCAGGGATGTGATCCAGTTCTTCCAGTCACACATGAGAAAAACAAAGTGGGACCAGACCCTGCTTCCAGAGCAACCAGCAAGAAATTCCCCAGTCAAACACAAAGACTCCCATGAACTCAGCACCCAGCATCTTTGAAATGCGTGTTGTGAGCTCACACACTGCTGCCCCATCCATAGAATGTGACTCAGGCCACAGGCTCTGCTTTTCATTGGGAGGAAGCAGAACAGCCTGTGTCCCCCATCTCACTCCTGCCCAGGCTTCAGTTCTGCCTCTCAGATGAACTCGGGAAAAGCTCTTTGGGCAGGAGGACACCTTGGAGGTGCAGCCTCAAGTGCCGTGAGGAATGCTGGGGTGGACACAGGAGGGTCAAAACAGTCACCAGAGAACTGGACATAATGACTACCTGTTGTTCACATCATTGTTGGTATAATTGGACAGGACGGCTCGAAGTTCATTCCTTTCATTGGTCATCATCTGGAGCTGAAGGGTCAGTTCATCGACCTTGTTCATCTGCTGCTCCTGCTCAGTGAGGGAGGCTGAGGTCCGTGCCTTTCCAGTACTCCCTGTAGGTAGATAAACATCAGTGACTTTGTACAGTTAGATGGTACGGGGCCATGAGAGACCATGTTGAGTCCCCAGAAGAGGCCAAAGGAAGAGGGAATGCATGGAGCCCACTGAAGACCACAAAGAGCAGAACAACTATCCTCAAGTTGGGACCCTCACTTTTGCTCGATATGTCCATCAATGTTGGGAAATATTATTTTCGGGTGTATAACTTTTCTTATACTGCATTTGTTTAACTATGTGAATCTACATTACTGTGCTTATCTAAAATACCCTAATGTTACTAATAAAGAGAAGGACAGCCAGTAGCGAGACAGGAGCAGAAATAGGTGGGACTAGCAGGCAGAGAGTATAAACAGAAGGTGAACTCAGAGAGGAGAATAAAGAGGATCCCAAGAACAAGAGAGGAGGACTCCAGGGGTCAGCCACTAGCTCACTCAGCAGCCATGTAATAATAGTGAGTGTAGGACTTAAAGAAGAGTAAGATGAAAGCCCAGAGGCAAAAGGATGTCAGGATAATTTAAGTCAAGAAGAGCAGAGAAGAAACACGCCAAGCTAAGGGCAGGCATTCAGAAGAAAGAAGCCTCGGTGTGTGATTTATTTGGGAGCTTGTCAGGGGGGCGTGACTCTCCCTCTTTTTAGTGACACACAAGCAAAAGAAATCCAGTGATGATGAAGGGCAGGGCTGGAACTGGAACCACTGTGGTCCCTCTGTGCTTCCCACGCAGAGGCCGAGGGAAAGCAGAGGGCCCTCAGAACAGCAGTTGAAGCCTTGACCATCCCTGTGTCTCTTCCAAACACACCGTAAGAAATCCTGAGTCTCCTCTTTAGTAACTCAGAAAAGCAGAAGAGGACCTCACTTCCCAGGAACTCCCACCTCCTGAGTCCCACTCCTGAAAGGATCAACTGAAGCCTTCATCCTTCAGAAATCTCTCTGTCCCCTGCCCAGGACTCACTGCGCTTTCCCCAGGACCATTTATTCCTTGATGTGTGACTCCGAGACTGAAGGCCATCTTCCCTGTGCTTCTCTCTGGGCTCCCTGCGCTCTCCATCCTGTCTCCCAAGCAGCCTGTTCAGTCGTGTCAGCATGGCTGTGGTTGAACCACACAGGCACTGAACGAATGCCTCAAGGGCAGTTGGCGTTGCCACAACACAGGTGACATCACAGAATTCCAGGCTCTCCAGGATACAGTACAATGTCCAGGTGGGGGACTGCTGATGTCATATGATACAGCTCTTAACCCCTGCTAACTGTTTCACCCAAAAGTGACCTGAAAATAAGGTGACATTTCCAAGAGTCTCTGTGGGGCCACCGGGGAAGCCTTTAGGCACATTGTCTTCCTAAAGCCAGAAATCTAGCCCTCTGCTTCTCACGTTTTATGTGAGAAGTTGAAAGCTCACTTCCCAACCACTGCCCAGGGATGGCTTTTCCCATCTTAAGATCCACACTCAAGTAATGTGAGAAACAAAGGATGCTTAGAAATGAGGTCAGGATAAAGGGAGTAGAACAGATGAGATCTCTGAAGTGAATGAGCACCTGGTGCAGATCCTAAGACTTTTAGAGATTGGAGGGTTGAAAACAGAGAAGACACATAGGAAGTGATGAAAATTTCAGAGTGTCACAAGAGCTCACTCAAGTTATGAGGTTGTTAGGGAAGGTGTGACTAGCTCTTGGCAGGTCTACCTGGAACCACGGAGCCCAGGTGAGCCTTCAGATATTGAAAGCAAACAGTCCTAGAAAGAGTATGATGGCCCCAACCTTGAATCAATAGACTGAGGAAAGAGTAGTGCTGACCAGAGGTCAGTGTGCGCCATCTAGAGGAGGCATTAGCAATAGAGACAAGCTCTCTCTCTCTCTCTCTCTCTCTCTCTCTCTCTCTCTCTCTCTCTCTCTCTCTCTCTCACACACACACACACACACACACACACACAGAGAGAGAGAGAGAGAGACACACAATCACAATCATATGTAAATAGTAAAACCGGCACATAATCACACAATTGTGTCGCAGAACGAGATGTAGATCATTGCTATCCTGTGTCGACCAGCAAACAAAAGCAAAATTCGTTTTCTGGAGGCACCTGCAGCAATTCCCATGCTCTTCCATAGGTGACGCTGCTAGCTTTGGTGCAAGATACATTAGGACAGCATGGGAAGGAAGGGCAGGCAAGGGGAGAGACTCAGATTTGTTACACCACACAGATGTTTTATAGCCATCACCACCTTTCTACGTATCCTGACAGTCCCTGTAAAGAGAAGCTAGTCAATGGTCAGCCTGAAATGCATGTTCTTCAGATATGACCTCTGCCACTGTAAGCAACATTGGCACCTGCAGATACCACAGCATGGGACCTTGCTCCTCCCAGACCCCCCCATCAATCCCCACAGTGTCCCCATGGCTGTCCAGCTCCTTTCCACTTTGTGGAGTCTCAGGATCTGACCCTGTCTCTTTGGCTCTTCTCATGTCCACACTGGATGCTCTGTTACCAAACTAGCCCCAACTGGCCTGTGGCTCACATTCCCCTCACATTGGTCCAACCACAATGTTCCTCGTATTCCTGGCTCCTTCCAGCTGTGTCTGGTTCTTGTGGCTTCCATGCCTCCCCTCCTCCACACTTCAAACACACATCGTGACATATGGATTTGTGGGTCTCTCCAGTCCTCAGATATTTCTGACAAGTCCTTCTTTGCTGTAGCACATGGTTTTCTGACACTGGAGGACCCAGAGCAATGCCGAGGTCCTGGCTTCATCCATGCCAGTAGTGTTTTATGTGAGAACTTGCAGCCAAAAATGGTGCTGAGCAAATCAGTCCTGTCCAGGCTGCCTAATAACTGTGTGACTGTAGGAATGCGCCTTTGCATAGCACCATAGGTGGTTAGTGTCATTCACCTCCCTTGTGACCACATTCTCATGGTAGTGTCTCAATATCAGACCCTGGGATGCTGGGTAGGTGTTCATTGAGAGGAAAGAAACAACATTACAGTGTTGGGGGTAACAGCATAGGAAGATCAGGAGTTCCAGACCAAACTGGACTAAGAAACTTTGGTTCAAAGAAGACAGGCAGACCAGTATGGGAGCTCAGTTGGTGGAGGGCTTCCCTAGGAGAAATTAAACCCCAAGCTGCATTTCAGCACCATGTAAACGTGCCTTGATATCTAGGCAGAAAGAGGATCATTGCTTGCAGGTTAGCCTTATTGCATGGTGAGATGGATGCCAGCCTGGGCTACACAGGAGCCTTCGAGATACAAAGAGTGAAAGAGGAGGGTTGGCTTTTCAGGACACAGGCCGGGGACCCAAGACGGGAGGTCTGCCTTGAGAGGAGGAGAGATGGGTGACAGAGTTGGTGGCAGTTGGGAATTAGGGTGGCCCTGCACAGTCTCGGAGGGGTGCTGTCTCCAGGGTATTTTATCCCAAAGATGGCGAGAGTGGTCTCAGGAAGGAAGAATGAAATGATCTGAGGCCTGTTGTAGGGTTAGCCACAGGGACATTCTCTGCATGTTCAAGGTGGGGGAGACATAAGGCCAGAGAGAACTTCAGGACTTGTTGGTAGTATCTCAGAACCACTGCATGGAGAACTCACCGTGTATCTTCTTAGGCACCAGATATGGGTGCTGGGTTGTTGTAAGTGGCTACAATCCAGATGGATTGAAGGAGCAAGGATGGAATTTTCTGGTTCTGGAGGTTCAAAGTTTCAAATCCTCGACACCACCTTCTTCAGAGTCTTCAGAAGAAGGCTCCTTCCTGTCTCTTCGAGAACCTGGGACTTTGATGACCTGTGGCTCAGGTCCCATATGGACAGGGAGGACACATAAAGGGGAGGCCAGGACATATAGAACAAGCTTTCCCACTAATGTGTTATTACTAAGAAAAAATACCAGATAGGAACATTCACCTGCATTATGCTGACATGACGAAACCCAGGGGTAGTTGTGTTGCTCAAAGATGGTGCTTATTATGCCCTGGGTCTTAGGGTGATTGACAGTGAAGACAATGTTGTGAGTCCACCTGAGACAGTGTGATTGACAGAGAAGTTTCCAAGGAACAAACTGTACTAAGAGTGTTTGAGTTCCTCCATGTCTGCGGGACTCTAACTAGGAAGACTGGAGTCTGTGTCAAGACATTAGCTAGGCATAGGTTTATGGGGACAAGAAAGCAGCACACCAGACAGGAAGGACGATGATTGCTTTGACTGGGATTTGAACCGAGGTTGCTGCGGCGACAATGCAGAGTACTAACCACTATAACATCACAGGGAGCCATGGGCCTGATGTTGGGTGTGCACCAGAGTCTCTGTCAAGTTCAGCCCCGTTCAGACCGGGAGGCTTCCTTCTGACTGTCCTGTCTTGCACAAGTGAATTCTCCAACGCCCATGCATTGTGAGCTGCACCGAGTAAATGCCTCTGTGCCTTGGTAGGGTGGGGAGGGCAGTCACTTACTGAAAAGTCCATGGGTCGATGCCACACTTTTTTTTTTTTTTTTTTTTTTTTTTGGATTTTCGAGACAGGGTTTCTCTGTGGTTTTGGAGCCTGTCCTGGAACTAGCTCTTGTAGACCAGGCTGGTCTGGAAATCACAGAGATCCTCCTGCCTCTGCCTCCGGAGTGCTGGGATTAAAGGCGTGTGCCACCACCGCCCGGCACTCTTGCAGGTGCAGTATTTTCCCCAAGCACGTGATAGCACCTATGGCTCTTCTCTCCATGGTGGTTGGGGTACCTGGGGAGGAGGCGAACTGCTCTGGGTTCCTTCTGGAGAACTGAAGATCAAACCAGCCATCCTGCACTTTTCTCAGATGCTACTCACCTGCAACGGCCAAATCAGTCATTACCAGTCAGTGTCTGGACTACTTACCAAGCATGACAGAGGCTGGCCGTTTATTGCATTTATTTTGGTTTTTCCCTACCAAAAGGTTTTTGAAGTAATTTGGTTCTAGGGTTTTGTGATTATGAATTACATTTTGGTCATTCTGCTGTATGAATATCTTTAGTCAGTGTTGTAAATTTTACCTGTTTTGTTAAATTCTAGTTCATTTCTTGTGCTTTGGTGACTTGTCCATAATTTTCCTTTAATAAGAAAAGATTCCCACTCTCCTCTTCTCCTAATAAACCAGACAGCAGGTGGAGGTTTCCACAGGAGTCCCCCTCTTCCCACACCAAATAAAAATTTGCTTTGTTATTTTCCCTACCAATGGTGCTATCTGGAAAGAGTAAGGGCTTCTTACACCAAAAGGAGGATCCATGACCACATTATGGCCGTGTTAAAGCCTCCCATCTCCCCAGAGCTATAGGAATCATTCACTGCCGGTCTCATCAGAATCTATTCATCTCTAAGGGATCAGACTCCATCATCTCTAAAAGAAATAACTGAGCTGACCAAGCAGCCAGGGCAGCAGCCTTCCAGGCCCAGACTTACCTCAATCACCTCAGGGGGTTCATACAGTACAGCCCACATTCTCACAGTCACCAACTGACACTTGGCCAATTCTGTCCTACCTACAACAACTCTTCATCCGAATAGTCAGGCTTTGTCTCACTTTGTCACGGCTCACCTCTAACACAGCCTGGAGGACTTAGAGTTCTTAAAAACTATAACTGCTTCTTATAAAATCTGTCAAAAGTAAGATTCCGAGTCCAAGTATCGTAGCTTCCCTTTTCCCACCCACCAGGCTATGGGCTCCCTTCTGGGGACTGAGTGACAGCTTGATTTTACTCATATGCCTACAGTCACATAGGTTAAATATTTCCTGGTTTTTGGTAGATACCATGTCTGTGTGGACTGAAGTATTTCGCACCACTAACAAGCGGGTCCAGACAGTTTCTGATGGCCTTCTCTGAGAACTTGGTCCCCGTTTTAGAATCCCAACCTCTCTCCATTCGTTGTTTCAAAAACATTGTGAAAAGGTTTTGGGACACAACAAACCTCTCCACTGACACAATAATCCAAATCAGACCAAATCAAACTGATACAGAAAAAGCCCATGTTTTGAATGAATACTAATGCTTCCGGTGGCCTTCCAGGCCTCAGAGAGGAGATGAGGAAATAAGAGAGAGAAATCACAAGTTGGTCCCGGGGGGGGGGGGGGGGGGGGGGCGGATTTAAATACCCTGTGGGAGTGGTCTTGAGCATCTCTGGAGAGGAGTCACCCTTTGGCAGGCTTTCTCTGAGGTGAAGTCTGACTGAGGCAACTCCCAGAGGAGGGGATTTGAGGTGGAACTTTCCACTCAAACATTCCAGACTTTTTGTATATATGGATGCCAGGGTCTGAGGTGTTACCTTAACACAAATACACTATAGAAGAGAAATAGCATGTATGATGCAATGATAAATGGTACGATCATTTGAAAACCTTAAATTGCTGTATTATGTCTGCACGTGCGCTAAAGAGGTTTTAAGGGGGTCAGGCACGGTGGCAAAAAGCTCTTCTTGCCATCACTATGTAGACAGACCCTGTCTGGGGTGGGGGTGGGGTCTGGTGGGGGGAATGCAGAGAGGCAGAGAAGGACAGAGAGGGAGAGATTTTAAAGGACATAGAGATGGCTTGCAGGCAAGGGCTTGCTGTCAGGATTGATCATCCAAGAGCTTGATCCACGGAGCAGGCACTGCAGAAAGAGATCCGACTGCTGCATACTGTCCGCTGGCCTCCACATGCCAGTCAGGGCACACACACACCTGCCCATCCCCCACAAACACAACACAGAAAAGACTACTTACTTCTTTTGTGTATGTGTGTTTGTGCCTGATTGTACATGTGTGCACGATCCACGTGCAGGAGCCTGAGGAGGCCGAGAGAGGGCGGAGTGGATCTCCTGGACCAGGAACACAGACTGGGGTCACCACAAATACCATGTCGCCTCTTATGTCAGTCTCATGGTGTTTCTGTAGAAGGAACAGAGAAATCCAAACATCAAGAGCGTTGTAAATGCACTGGTGGAGACATGAAGTAGGCAGGTTCGAGGGAAGCTGGAGACCTCTGCTGTGGTGCTGGCTCTCTTGCTGCCTGGCTTCTCTGACTTCCTCTTGGCAGAAGATAGGGGTCTGCGGGTACACAAACCAGCGACAAGGCTGTTAGTGCACGGAGGTGAGCAGCCCTTGGCTGTTTGTGGGTTAGAGAAAATTCAAGATGACTTGTTTCTGGTCCTGCAACACTCCATCCAGCTCTCAGCAAGGCAGAAAATCCATCAGGCCAAAGGGACAAATGGGATAGGTGTGAGGCACCCTTGGGCGCCGGTTGGGGGCGCAGTATATGCAAATGAGGGTCGCGCAGGGATGCTGCATCTGCAGTCTTTGCGGAAAGGCTAGGGATTTCCAGTGCAGCATGGAAGGGAGCTGTGATCCGCGGGTGGCAGCGGGGCGCAGGAATCAGGTGTGCGTCCTGGGACGTCCTGAAGTCTGCGCGGCCAAGTGACCATGTATTCAGAGCACAGGGCCAGTGGGGCTGAGTCATGACTACGGGAAGTAAAGCACACTCCCCCAGCTAAGTGAGCACTGTCAACATGTCTTTGGTTTATTCAGGCGAGGGTGACCGAATTGCACTAGTGTTTTGCTGGCCCCTGTGATTTGCCGAAATTCGGGAAACTTGATTGCATAATTGTTATTAATGTGCGACTGCATTTGTGGTCTCGGCTTCTCCCATTTTGTCATATTTGGTTCCCTTCGTTCCTTTCTTTTTCTTTCTTATATGTTTCTTTTTCTGTCTTCCTTTTTAAAAAAAGTCTGTATTTTTGCCCATCCTTGTCAAGAAAACAAAAACATCGGCCTTAGAATTGGCATTTTTAGGAAATTATGTCTTGGGTTAGTGAGAACACCCCTTCAGGTCTGGAGTTTTCGTCTTAAAGTTCAGGCGCACTTGTAGGAAACTATGTCCCAAATGTTGGCTTGAGACTCCAGAATTTCCTAAATTCGTTCCTGCACTTAACATGCACCAGACCCGGGCTCGGGACCAGCACACCCCTAGCTGAAAGACAGAAGCCTCTGGTAGAAAGTCATTCTTCTGATTCATTCAAAACAAAACACCCCTCGTCATTTTATTTTCTTCCTAACATAAATTGACTTCCAACTGCATCAGCTCAGTTCAAAGAAATCTCTAGGATATGCCCTGGGCTCCCCCGAGCTCCACCTCCTCTGGTCTCCTCGGTTCACAGCTCCCAATCCCACTCCCAGGCCACCTCCTCTCCCCCCCCCCCCCCCCATGGGTCCCTCTCCACTCCGGGTCAAGTTCGTCCATCTCCCTCCCGTCCGGACTCCCTGAGCACTGGCACCGCACTTGTCGCCTTTCCCACACGTGTCCCGCTGAGGTTCCAGCACACACCTGGGGTGACCAATCTTCGCGCGTCCGTGCTCAGAGTCTACAAAGGACCGGATCCTAAAGCGGACTTGGGCTCCTTCCCGGAATCCGGCTGGGCGCCCGGAACGCGCGTCCGCCAGCTTGGAGTCCACGGAGGCCACGACCCCCAGGTGACGGCCAGGTCTCAGCGTCCTGGAGTCTCCAGGTTAAAAACTTTCGCGGGAGCTGGGGAAGCTTCGGCGGGACACTCGGGAGGCCGGGCCTGTTCGGCTTTGAGGCCTCCTGCTCCGGATGCTCGGCCATGGACCTGTGGGTATCCCAGGTGTGGCCGCTGCAGTGACGCCTGGATCACCAAGGCGACCCGTCAGATATCTGTGCACTGTCTCTGTGGCGCAATCGGTTAGCGCGTTCGGCTGTTAACTGAAAGGTTGGTGGTTCAAGCCCACCCAGGGACGATTATGCCCTTTAGGCTTTTAACAAACAACTTTTCATATTGACAGCCACTTGTGTGCTGACTTGACAACTGGAGAGTGCACACTCATACATTCTTCTCAGAATTTACAAAGCCCAGGCAAAACCTTTGCTGCTGTATTTAAGGCATTCATTACCTTGCCTGTCACATGCTGTGTGGTAGGGAAATCAGCAAAGTCAATTTGTATATTTTTTTGATGGAAAGAGGAGCGGTGGGGAGGGGGACACCTGTGTACAATCACCTCCTATTGTTTTTGGTTTACTTGGGGGATGGGTACCGTGAGAATTCTTTCTTAATAAAGGAAAATTATGAATAGCAAGTCACCAAAGCGCAGGAAACGGACCAGGTTTTAATAAAACGGGTAAACTTTACACCACTAAGTTGAACTGGAAAATACACTGTGCTGACTAAATTAAACAGCATACTTTTCCAATAGTCCAAAAGTATTTTTTTGGAAGACTATCAATGTCTGAGTCAGATATTCCTGGCCTTAATTAGACACCAGGTGAATGTGAGCAACCTGTAAAACTCTATGTCTGCCCTCTAGTGGAGCCCACACAACACTGCAGGGAAGGCTCTGATTATCCCTACAGCCCAGAACATGCATTTTTATTTTAAAAAAGTTTTATTTTTCTAAATAAATTGAACCTATTTATGTATCTTTACCAGCACTTGTGTGTCCCCACCCTTTGTGTTTCTGGTGGAAATTACTTGGGCTCTGTGCTCTGAAACCAGCTTGATGAGCCCTTTACTAAGCAGCTCCTGAAGGGCTGCCCTGGCCAAGGAACCCTGAACCTTGAGTCTCTCAGGGACCACAGCTGGAGCAATAAGCTTACAGTTAGGAACTTCCTTACAGCGTTTGTCATTTGGAGCCTTGTCAAACAGGACTAGATTGTTGAGCTTGCCCTGAACTTTGCCTTTGGACCACTTCTTCCCTTTGGCCTTGCCACCAGACTTATTTACTGGGCCTTTGCCCTTTTGGCCGACTTTCTGTCATCTTTCTTCTTCTTGTCACCCTTGGGCTGGAGCTCAGAGAGTAGAAAGGACACTGCAACCTCCCTAAGATGTCGGGAAAATAGTCAGAGGTAGGCAAGAGAAATATACAGCTCACCAGACTTATTTTGTCATCCCACAAAGAAACAAAAAACACTTTTTATTTTGCTTTTCACACACACCCTGGTTTTTACCTGGTATTTGTTAAGAAAATTGGTATTGGAAGAATTCCAGCTCAAAGGCCCAGAAAATATATTCAACAAAATTATAGAAGAAAACTTTCCCACCTGAAGAAGGATATTCCTATGAAGGTACAAGAAGCTTACAGAACACCAAATATACTGGAAAAAAAAAGTCCTAGGTAAGTCTGTACTGTGTGAATGTGTCTGTGTCTCTGTGTATGAATGTCTCTGTATCTGTGCTGTCTGTGTGCTGCGTGAGTGACGTCTGCATGCATAATTAGTCAGAAAAAAAATATTTCCTCACCATAAAATAATCCAAACACAATACATACAGAATAAAGAAAGAATATTAAGAGCTGCAAAGGAAAAACGTCAAGTAACATATAAAGGTAAACCTAGCAAAATTACACCTAACTTCTCTACGGAGACCTTGAAAGCCAGAAGTTCCTGGATAGTTGTGCTGCAGACACTAAGAGACCATGGATGCAAGCCCAGACTACTATACCCAGCACAGATTTCTTTAACCATCAATGGAGAAAACAATCTTTTTCATGACAAAAACAGATTTCAGCAATACGTATCCACAAACCCAGCCTTACAGAAAGTACTAGAAGGTAAACCTCAACACAAGGAAGCCAACAATACCCACTATATCACAGACATCTGATAACCCTCCACCAAAACAAATCAAAGAAGGGAAACACACAAACACTACCACCAAAATAAATAAATAACCGGGGTTAACAACCACTGGTCATTAATATCACGTAATATCAATGCACTCAATTCACTTATAAAAAGGCACAGGTTAACAGAATGGACACAAAAACAGGATCCAACATTCTGTTGTTTACAAGAAACACACCTCAACCTGAATGACGACACTACCTCAGAGTAAATGGCAGGGAAAAGGTTACCCAATCAAACAGAACAAAGGAACAACCAGTTGTGGCTATCCTAATATATAACAAAATTGATTTCAAACTAAAATCAATCAGAAGAGATGAAGAAGGACACTTAAAACTCATAACAGGAACGATTCATCAAGATGCAGTCTCAATCCTGAATATCTATGCCCCTAATATAAAAGCACCCACATATGCAAAAGAACTAGAACTCAAATCACACTTCAAACCCCACACACTAATAGTGGAAGATTTCAACACTCCTCTCTCACCAATGGACAGGTCAACCAGAGAGAAACTTAACAAAGAAATAAGAGAACTAATAGATGTATGAACCAAATGGACTTAACAGACATCTATAGAACAGTTCACCCAAACAGGAAATAAACCTTCTTCTCAACAGCTTGTGGAACCTTCTCAAAAACTGATCACAGACTTAGTAACAAAGCAAACATCCACAGATACAAAGAAATTGGAGTAAACCACCTGTGTCTTATCGGATCACCATGGAATAAAGTTAGAATTTAACAACAATACCACCCCCAGAAAGCCTACAAACTTGTGAAAAGTGAACAGTCAACTACTTAACCAGCCCTGGGTCAAGGAAAAAATTAAGAAAGAAATTAAAGTTTTCCTTGAATTCAACGAAAATGAAGACACAACATACCCAAACCTATGGGACACTATGAAAGCAGTGCTAAGAAGGAAGTTCATAGCACTAGGTGCCCATATAAAGAAAATGGAGAAAGCTCACATCAGAGACTTAACAGCACATCTGAAGCTCTAGAAAAAAAAAAGGCAGACTTATCCAGGAGGAGTAGAAGAGTGGAAATAATCAAACTGAGGGCTGAAATCAACTAAATAGAAACACAGAAAACAATACAAAGAATCAATGAAACAAAGAGCTGGATTTTTTTTTAAAGAAAATCAACAAAAATAGACAAACCCTTATCCAATCTAGTCAAAAGGCAGAGAGAACATGCAAATTAACAAGATCAGAAACACAAAGGGGGACCTAACAACAGACACTGAGGAAATTCAGAGAATTATTAGGTCTTACTACAAAAGCCTATAAGCCACAAAATTGGAAAATACAAAATAAATGGATTTTTTTAGATAAATATAATATACCAAAATTAAATCAAGACCAGGTGAACAATTTAAATAGCCATATAAGTTGCGAGAAAATAGAAGCTGTCATCAAAACCCCCTCACTCCAAAAAAGCCCAGGGCCAGATGGTTTTAGTGCAGAATTCTACCAGAACTTCCAAGAAGAGTTCATACCTACATTCCTTAATGTGTTCCACATAATAGAAACAGAAGAGCCATTGTCAAACTCTTCTAATGAAGCTACAGTTACCTTGATACCAAAACCACACACTCAAACAAGAAAGAGAATTACAGACCAATCAACTCATGAACATCAATGAAAAAATTCTCAATAAAATACTGGCAAACCAAATCCAAGAACACATCAAAAATTATTTATTATGATCCAGTAGGCTTCATCCCAGATGCAGGGCTGTCTCAACATATGAAGATCTATCAATGTAATCAATCATATAAATAATCTATAAGAAAAAAATCATATGATCATTCATTACATGCCAAAAAAGCATTTGATACAGTTCAACACCTTTTATGATAAAGGTCTTGGAGAGATGAGGGATACAAGGATCATATAACATAATAATAAATATAATAAAACAATATACAGCAAGCCAACAGCTACCATCAAATTAATGGAGAGAAACTCAAAGCAATTTCACTAAACTGAGGAACAAGACAATGCTGTCCACTCTCTCCATATCTCTTCAACATAGTGCTTGAAGTTCTAGCAATAGCAATAAGACAACATAAGGAGATCAAGGGGATTCAAATTGGAAAGGAAAAGGTGAAACTTTCAATATTTGCAGATGATATGATAGTGTACATAAGTGACCCCAAAAACTCTACCAGAAAACTCCTACAACTCATAAATGCCTTCAGTGATGTGACAGGATACAAGACCAACTCAAAAAAAAAAAAAAAACCAAAAACCCACAGTAGCCCTCCTATACACAAAAGATAAAGAAGCAGAGAGGGAAATCAGAGAAACATCTCCTTTCACGAGAGCCACAAATAGCATAAAGTATCCTGGGGTAATGCTAACCAAAGAAATGAAAGTTCTATTAGACAGGAACTTGAAGTCTTTGAAGAAAGAAATTGAAGAGGACACCAGAAAATGGAAAGATCTCCTGTGCTCCTGGATGGGTAGGATCAAATAGTAAAAAAAAAAAAAAATGGCAATTCTACTAAAGGCAATCTATAGATTCAATGTAATCCTCATCACAATGCCAAGAAAATTCTTCACAGACCTTGAGGTAACAATAAACAACTTTATGTGGAAAACAAAAAACCCAGGATAGCCAAAACAATTCTATAGAATAAAGGAACTTCCAGAGGCATTACCATCCCTGACATCAAACTCTATTACAGATAAACAGTAATGAAAACAGTTTGCTATTGGCATAAAAAACAGAAAAATTGACCAATTGAATCAAATTGAATACCCGGATATTAATCCAGAAACCTATGAACATCTTATTTTTGAGAAAGAAGCTAAAAAATATATAATGGAAAAAAGAAAGCATCTTTAACAAATGGTGCTGGAATAAATGGAATTCAACTTGTAGAAGAATGAAAATAGATCCATACCTATCCCCATGCACAAAACTCAAGTAAGTCCAAATGTATTAAACACCTAAATCTAAATCAGACCACACTGAACATGACAGAAGAGACAATGGGAAGTAGTCTGCACTACGTGGGCCCAGGACAGCTCTTCCTACATATAACCCCAGTAGCACAGTCAGTAAGAGCAACAATGAATAAATGGGACCTCCTAAAACTGAGAGGCATCTATAAAGCAAAGGACACTGTCATTAAGACAAAAGGGCAACCTATGGAATGGGAGAAGATCTTTACCAACCCCATATCAGACAAAGGTCTGATCGCCAAAATATATAAAGAACTCAAGAAACTAGACATTAAATATCTAAATAACCCAATTACTGAACTGAATGGCGAATTCTCAACAGAAGAATTTCAAATGGCCAAAAGATTCTTCAGGACATGTTCAACTTCCTTAACTATCAGGGAAATGCAAATCAAAACAACTTACACCTGTCAGAATGGCTAAAATCAAAAACGCCAATGATAGCCTATGCTGGAGAGGATGTGGAGTAAGGGGAACCCTCATCCACTGCTGGTGGGAATGCAAACTTGTGCATCCACTTTGGAATTCAGTGTGGGGGATTTTCAGAAAGTTGGGAGTCAACCTACCTCAGCATCCGGCAATAGCACTCGTGGGAATAGATACCCAAGAGATGCCCAATCATATTACAAAAGCATTTGTTCAACTATGTTTATAGCGGCATTAATGGTAATAGCCAGAACCTGGAAACAACGTAGATGCCCCTCAATGGAATGATGGATTCAGAAAGTGTGGCACATCTACACATTAGAGTACTACTCAGTGGAAAAAATGATATCTTGAATTTTGCATGCAAATGGATGGAAATAGAAAACACTATCCTGAGAGAGAATATCCAGACCCAGTAATATAAATATGGAATGTACTCACTCATTAGTGGATTCTAGCCATAAACAAAGGACATAGAGCCTATAGTTCACGATCCGAGAAAAGCTAAGTAATAAGGTGAACCTACAGAAAAACATATATAGATCCTCCTGGAAATTGAGATCAGACAAGATCACCAGACAGAAGTTGGGAGCATGGGGATGAGGGTTGGTGGGGGAAGGGGAGAGGGAGGAAGGGGGAGTGAGAAAGGAGAAGGGGAGGGTTGTGGAGAGCTTGGAGGAGGGGGAGGGTTGAGATATAAGAAGATGGATATGTGAGCAGGGAAGGAGATATCTTAATTGAGGGAGCCATTTTGGGGTTGGCAAGATGCTCTGGAGAGGTCCCCAGGAGTCCAACGGATGACCCCAGCTAGAACCCTGGGCAGTGGAGGAGAGGGTGCCTGAACTGGCCTTGTCTTATAGGCAGACTGATGACTATCTTAATATCACCGTAGACCTTCGTCCAGAGACCGATGGAGATAGATAGAGACAGAGACCCACATCGGAACACTGGACTGAGCACCCAAGGTCCAATTGAAGAGGGGAAGGAGGGAGAATATGAGCAAGGAAGTCAGGACCACGAGGGGTTGGCCTTCCCACTGAGACGGTGTGCTAATGGGAGCTCACCAAATCCAGCTGGGCTGGGACTGAACGAGCATGGGAACAAACTGGCCCCTCTGAATGTGGCTGACAAATGGTCAGAATGAGAAGCCAATGATAATGGCACTGGGATTTGCCTCTACTGCATGGACTGGCTTTTTGGGATCCCATTCTATTTGGATGCAACCTTCCTAAGCCTGGATGGAGGGAGAAGGGCCTTGGACTTCCCACAGGGCAGGGTGCCTTACCCTCTCTTAGAACTGGAGGGGTGGAGGGGAAGGGAGTGAAAATTTTGATTGGCATTATTTATAAAGTAATAAAAAAGACAGTTGTTACTAGGAAACAATGAAAACAAAATAGGTGTTGGCTTTCAGAAAGTATTCCTTAGGAAATTAGGTGCTGTTTTAATGAGAAAACTCTGAAAGATTTGAAATTTGGAATTTTCTTCCTGAAAGCCAGAGTACTTTTTGGCAACTGTCAAAATCTAGGTTGGTACACAACTCCAGCTTTTTACCCCTTTGGTTGCTGTACTTAACATGCACCAGACCCTTACTCGGGAACAGCACATCTCTTCTCAAAGCATGTTTTAAAATCAGTATTCAGTATTCCGTAAATGAATACCCCAATTGATACAGTTGTTAGACAGCAATTCTTCTCCTCCTTCTTCTTTTCCTTTCCTTTTTTCTTTTTTTTTTTGGTTGAGGCTGGCTCACTTGCTTCCTGACTTCTCTGACTTCGCCTTGATGGAAGATAGGGGTTTGTCGTTACACACGGAAACAAGCAACAAGGCTGTTAGGCCGCGGCGGTGAGCAGCCATCGACTATTTGGAAATTGGAGATAATTCAAGATGATTTGTCTCTGATCCTGCAACACTCCATCCAGCTCTCCTCAAGCAAGAAAGTTCACCAAGCAAAGGGGCAAAAGGGATGCCTGTGACGTCACCCCTGAGTGCTGGTTGGAGGCGTGGTCTATGCAGATGAGGGGCGCGCAGGGACCTTCGCATCAGCACCATTTGAGGAAACACGCTGGATTTCCAGCGTGGCGCGTGGAAGGGTGCACTGGTCCGCGGGGAGCATCGAGTCGAAGGAATGGGGTGCGCGTCCAGTACGGTCCTGGAGTATGCGCGGCGAAGTGACCGTGTGTTCAGAGTGCAGAACGGGTGGAGCTGAGTCTGGGCTGCAGGGAAGCAAAGCACTCTTACCTTCCAGGGATGGAGCCATGATCACGTAGGTGGTTTTCCCAGGGCGAAGCTCACCCATTGCACTTTGGGTTTGTTGACTCCTGCGATTTCCCCGAGTGCGGAAAGCTGGACTGCATAACTTTTGTTAGTGAGGGACTGCGTTCGCGCTCTCCCCTGGAGTTTCTTGTTTTAAAAGGTGGACAACGTATTCCCAATGCTTTGTTTTGCCCTCTCTTTTAACTTTCTCCATCTGTATTCAGTCTTTCCAGGAAAACATGATGCCCTGAGCTCATATCAAATATGTTTAGGAGTTTAGTTCCTGTAGTAGTGAGAACACTGCTTAAAGTCTGGAGTTTTTGTCCTAAACTCCAAGAGCAGGTCTGTCTCCAAGGTGCATAGTCTCCAATCCCACCCCCAGGCCACCCCCGCCCCTGTCTGTCCCTCTCCACTCCTTGTCAAGTTCTTCCATCTCCCTCCTGACCGGACTCCATGAGCACTGGCACCACCCTCGCCGTCTTTCTCACAATTGTCCAGACAAGGCTCCAGCACACACCTGGGGTGACCACCCCCTTGCGCGTCCCTGCTCGGGTCTGCAAAAAACCTGACCCTAAAGCTCACTTGGGCTCCTTCGCGGGGTACTGATGGGCGCTGGGAAGGCGACTCTGCCAATGTGGAGTCCAGTGAGGCCACGACCCCCGGGTGGCTTCGGGGTCCAAGCGTCCTGGAGGCGCCTGCATCCCTATGTTCTAGTTTTTTGGGTGAGGGAGGGTACTCTGACCGCTATTGAAACAGAAAAGCAGACATCAACCAACCCAGTCATAAAACCCTTGACCTACAAAATGTCCTGTCTACAAAATATGAAGGACAAAAAGAAGGTGGCACAAATCTTTGGGAATAGCCAACCAGTGTCTGAACTGACTTAAGGCCCACTCTACAAGTAGGAACTCACACCAAACACTTGCTTGAGTAACTAAGAATCAGCGTAGATAGAGAGATCAATAGATAGATAGATAGATAGATAGATAGATAGATAGATAGATAGATAGATAGCCCAGTAGTAGATAGCCCAAAGACCAAGGGTAAAAACCTTAAAAAAAAAAAAAAAAACAGTAGTATTTGGATTTAACTTAGGTCTCTGAAGTATCTGCTGCTATCTTACCTATATCTCTCCAGACATTGAACTTCAGTCTTAATGAAAACACCTTGACCATTTTTTTCCTGCACAATATGAAAACATACACACATCACATAGCATATATGTGGGCCTCATGGTAGTTTGGTGCCTGTGGAGATCAGAAAATGGAGGAGGATCCCCAGGATCTGGAGTTAAATAGGTGTGAGCCTCCATGTAGGTGATGGGAATCGAACCTGGATCCTTTGCAAAAACAGTCAGTGCTCTTAACCAAAACCCTATCTCTTTATCTGTTTACTATGAAGGCTCTTTTCCCTCTGTGTAGCCCTGGCTTTCCTGTAACTCACTATGCAGACCAGGCTGGCCTGAAACTTAAAGATCTGCCAGTCTCTGCCTCCTGAGTGCTAGGATGAAAGATGTACATCCAGAGGACTCTGAAGAATATAAATATTTTTATGGCAGTGAAGGGCAACTCTAAAAATAGCTGAAAGTTTATTTGTGTATTTATCACAATTGAAATAATTGTGTGTGGGACAGGGTTTTGCTATGTAGCCCAGACTAGTATCAATTTCCTGCCCTGCAGCCATCATTTTGTGTGCTGGGCTGACCTGCCCGCAGTCCCACAATCAGACTCATTTTCAAGGAGCACCTGGATGTTTGGTGAAGCAAACATCACAAAGACAGAGTTGACACTCATTGGGGCCAGTGAGAACCCCATTTCTTCTGCAGGGTCTGAACACCCACTGAAAGGTAAAGTTTCAAATCATGACACACCAAGACTAAGTTCTTAGCACACAAGAGACTTATTTTCCCCAGAGGAACAGAGGGCAGGAAGTAAGAACGAGATATAGGAGATAGGGGATGAGGGAGAAGGGACAGGAACAAGGAAAGGGGACACGGATATTTTTCTGGAGACACAAAGAACTGGTTCTTGATACAGACGAGTCAGACTTGGCATATAGGAAAATGATGATTTATGAAGATGAAATGGAAACCCCTATGTTAGGATGAGGTCTTTAATTTTAATTGGACAGGTTGATTTGATGAGCCAATGGGGGCTTGGATGTCTGGACTTCAATAATTGATTGCTGGATGTTGGTGGGTAGTCAGGCTCAGAAGGGGGAAAAGGCCATATAAGGGAATAGACCTTTTGGGGTTTTTCCAACACTGGGAATGGAAACCAAACCTCACCACACACTGGACTAACACTCTACCTCTGAGCTATAGCCCCGGGACTGACCCTGCACTAGCGAAGCTGAGGCAGGGGGTTAGAAGTTCAGACCAGCAGGGCTACTCATCAAGACCATATCTCAAATGAAGACATAATAAAGAACACACAAATTCAGAGGAAGGCAGAGATGGGGACTGGTGGGTTGTGATCTGAGACTCAGGCCATCCACGTTCCAGATCCTGGAAGAGGCAGGAAGGAGCCTCTACTTGGACCCTCTGAAGAAGGCAGTCTCCAGGATTTGGGACTTTCAGTTTCCAGAACCAGAAAATTCCATCCCTGCTGCTTTAAGTGATGTGGATTGTAGCCACTTATGACAACCCAACACCAACTTCTAGGTGCCCAGGTGGTACACGGTGTGTTCTACGTGCAGTGGTTCTGGGATTCTACCAACGAGTCCTGAAGGTCACTGTGGCCTGCCGTCTCTCCCAGATGAACATGGTGAGAAGATCCCTGTGGAGCCTCCCCTAATTCTACACAACAGCTCAGATAATTTCGTTCTTCCTTCCTGAGACCACTCTCGCCATCTGGGGGATAAAATACCCTGGAGACAGCACCCCTCCAAGACTGTGCTGGGCCACCCTAATTATCATTTGCCACCCACTCTGTCACCCATCTCTCCATCTCTCAAGGCAGATCTCCCTGCCTGTGCCCTGAAAATCCAGTTGTCTCTCTTCCAACAGCTCCCATGTGGCCCAGCCTGGCCTGCATCTCACCCTGCAGCTAAGGATAACCTGCAAGCTCTGATCTCCCTTTCTTCCTGGATGTCAAGGCGTGTTTACATGGTGCTGAAATGGAGCTTGGGGTTTAATGTCTCCTAGGGAAGCCCCTTCGCCACCTGAGCTCCCATCCTGGTCTGCCTGTCTTCTTTGAACCAGAGTTTCTGTAGTCCAGGGTGGTGGAACTCCTGATCTTCCTAAGCTTTACCCCCAACACTGGCATGACAGGCTTGTGTCTCACACATCTTCCTTCCGGTCAATGAACACCTCTCCAGCATCCCAGTATCTGGTATTGGGTCACTATCATGAGAATGTGGCCAAAAGGGAGGTGTATGACACTAACCACCTGGGGTGCCATGCAAAGGCGCATTCCCACAGGCACACAGTTATTAGGCAGTGTGTGATTGTGTGCAGGTTTTCCTGTTTACGTGTGTGTGTGTGTGTGTGTGTGTGCTGTGTGTGTGTGTCTTCATCACTAACGACTTTTCTAGATGGTGCACACTGACCTCTGGTCAGCACTACTCTTTCCTCAGTCTATTGATTCAAGGTTTGGGCCATCATAGTCTTCTAGGACTGTTTGCTTTCACTATCTGAAGCTCACCTGGGCTCAGTGGTTCCAAGTAGACCTGCCAAGAGCTAGTCACACCTTCCCTAACAACCTCATAGCTTGAGTGAGCTCTAGTGACACTCTGAGTGAAATTTTCATTATTTCCTATGTGTCTTCTCTGTTTTGAACCCTCCAATCTCTAAAAGTCTGAGGATCTGCACCAGGTGCTCGTTCACTTCAGAGATCTCATCTGTTCTACTCCCTTTATCCTGACCTCATTTCTAAGCATCCTTTGTTTCTCACATTACTTGAGTGTGGATCTTAAGATGGGAAAAGCCATCCCTGGGCAGTGGTTGGGAAATGAGCTTTCAACTTCTCACATAACACGTGAGAAGCAGAGGGCTGGATTTCTGGCTTTAGGAAGACAATGTGCCTAAAGGCTTCCCCGGTGGCCCCAGAGAGGCTCTTTAAATGGCACCTTAGTTTCAGGTCACTTTTGGGTGAAATAGTTTGCAGGGGTTAAGAGCTGTATCATATGACGTCAGCAGTCCCCCACCTGGACATTCTACTGTATCCTGGAGAGCCTGGAATTCTGTGATGTCACCTGTGTTGTGGCAACGCCAACTGCCCTTGAGGCATTCGTTCAGTGCCTGTGTGGTTCAACCACAGCCATGCTGACACGACTCAACAGGCTGCTTGGGAGACAGGATGGAGAGCGCAGGGAGGCCAGAGAGAAGCACAGGGAAGATGGCCTTCAGTCTCGGAGTCACACATCAAGAAATAAATGGTCCTGGGGAAAGCGCAGTGAGTCCTGGGCAGGGGACAGAGAGATTTCTGAAGGATGAAGGCTTCAGTTGATCCTTTCAGGAGTGGGGCGCAGGAGGTGGGAGTTCCTGGGAAGTGAGGTCCTCTTCTGCTTTTCTGAGTTACTAAAGAGCAGACCCAGAGTCAAGGATTTCTGATGGTGTGTGTGGCAGAGAGCCAGGGATGCTCAAGGCTTCAACTGCAGTGCTGAGGGCCCTCTGCTTTCCCTCGGCCTCTGTGTGGGAAGCACAGAGGGACCACAGTGGTTCCAGTTCCAGCCCTGCCCTTCATCATCACTGGATTTCTTTTGCTTGTGTGTCACTAAAAAGAGGGAGAGTCACGCCCCCCCAGACAAGCTCCCAAATAAATCACACACAGAGGCTTCTTTCTTCTGAATGCCTGCCCTTAGCTTGGCGTGTTTCTTCTCAGCTCTTCTTGACTTAAATTATCCTGACATCCTTTTGCCTCTGGGTTTTTATCTTTCTCTTCGTAAGTCTTACTTTCACTCTTACTCCATGCTGCTGAGTGAGCTGGTGAATGGCCCCCTGAGTCCTCCACTCTTGTTCTTGGGGTCCTCCTTATTCTCCTCTCAGAGTTCACCCTTTACTTATACTCTCTACCTGCTAGTGCCACCTGTCCCTGCTTCTCTCTCGCTGTAGGCTGTCCATCTCTTTATTAGGACCATCAGGTGTTTTAGACAGGCACAGTAACACAGCTTCACAAAGTTAAACAAATGCAGCATAAACAAAGTCCCACACCTGAAAATAATATTTCCCAACATTGATGGACATATCGAGCAATAGTGATTGGGGATGGAGACATGGCTTATGGGTCTCAACTAGAGGATAGCTGTCTACTCTGTGAGGTCTTCAATGGGTTCCATGCATTCCCTCTTCCTCAGGCCTCTTTTAGGAACTCAAGATGGTCTCTCATGGTCCCGTACCATCTAACTGTACAAATTCACTGATGTTTGTCTACCTACAGGGAGTACTGGAAAGGCACGGACCTCAGCCTCCGTCACTAAGCAGGAGCAGCAGGTGAAAAAGGTTGATGAACTGACCCTTCAGCTCCAGATGATGACCAATGAGAGGAACGAACTTTGTGCAGTCCTGGCCAACTATACCAACAATGACGTGAACAACAGGTAGTCATTATGTCCAGTACTCTGGAGACTGTCTTGACCCTCCTGTGTCAACACCAGCATTCCTCAAGGCACTTGAGGCTGCACCTCCAAGGTGTCCTCCTGCCCAAAGTGCTTTTCCCGAGTGCATCTGAGAGGCAGAACTGAAGCTGGGGTAGGAGTGAGGTGGGGACACAGGCTGTTCTACTTCCTCCCAATGAAAAGCAGAGCCTGTGGCCTGAGTCACATTCTATGGATAGGGCAGCAGTGTGTGAGCTCACAACACGCATTTCAAAGAGGCCTGGACAGGTGTTGGCTTGTGGGATATGCTGGGTGCTGAGTTCACTGGGAGTCTTTGTATTTCACTGGGGGATTTCTAGCTGGTTGCTCTGGGAGCTGGGTCTGGTCCTGTTGTTCCATCTCAGTGTGTGATTGGAAGGTCTGGAGCTCATCCCGGCACCTCTCTGTCCTTGTTCCTTTTACTCTGAGAAAATGCCATCTACCTGTATGTCTCTGGCATCCTAACTGTGTGTGGGTTTATGTGTGTGAAGGGCTAACGGGCCCAAACACTGCCAATACGGCAGTGGCAGACTTTACCCTTTTCCCTTCCCTCTCCCTTGGTAAACATTCAATTCAATTCCTAAAATTTGTCCCCACGGTTTATACACTTGTTTGGCCACTGACTCATTCCTGAAACCAAACACCAATATCCAGCAATTAAAATTCATTATTTGGCTTCTGGCTTAGCTGTCCAATCAGCTTTCACCAACTCATCCTAGGAAAGATTTCCCCTTATCTTCTTAACAACCCACAGTTGAACAAAACACCCATTGCTTGTTCTCAGCTATTGCCTGATACAGAGGAAGGCCCCCCGAATTCCATGACTGCTCTTCTGAGTCAATAAATCTCCTTTGTGCTGTGGTGTCTGGGTGTGTTCTGTACTATCTCTGAGGGGTTCCCTGACAGTGTTTGTGTGGTGTGTGTGTGTGTGTGTGCCATCCAGATCCTGTGAGTCAGAGATTGGTAGCAGGGCTGAGGATTTGTCTGACTCAGAGTCTCAGGTGATATAAGTGCTGAGGCCCTGGAGTCCCGCTTTGAGCATCCCTGCCCTCATTCTTTGTGCTCGCCTTGGTGACTGAATGGAATTCCCTGCGGAGTTTATAAAGTCATTGTGCTGTACAGTCCCTTCATGAAAATCCTGATTATGAGTTCTGAGTATCCTTTTGATAAAAGGAACACAAAATATACACTTTTTTTTCCTGAAGACATGAGACATGACATCAAAGGTTTCAGGTAGTCCCAGACCCATACCACAGGCTCCTGGGACATCTTATAAAGAGCTACTTTGTTCCTCCAGACTGAATGAGGAAGCTCATGTATCCCTGTCTGTCTCCCTCTTGATGCTCTGCCATTCTGGCCCTGGGCAGCTTAGCAAGTCTAATAACAACACAGGTCCTAGTACCAAGGACTCAGGATGTGACATCCTGTGGACTAGGATAATCCAAGACACAGCCTTAATTCATATGTCGATGGGGTTCTGATGACTGTGTTCATGGGGTTCTTTATTCCTGGGCCCATACTCTACCACAGGCTGAATGCTGAGCTTGAGGAGCTGAATATGGATCATCAGAAGGAGACGTCAGAGCTGGAGAATTTCCCCAAGGAAATTAGTGAGGCTTCTTCCCAGTGCAAGGAGCTGACTGAGACCAACTCCTACAAGTGAGTGTCTGATTGGATGGGACCCTGCACTTGGGAAGGACAGCTGCTGCACTTGTTTCTCTTTGAACCAAGTGAGGGCTGTGGTTCTAGCTTGTTTACCTTGTCCTTGTCCTCCCAACTGATTTCTCCCAAGTGCAAGGAGTCGGAGAGCCCCTCCCAACATTGTCTTGTCAGTTTCCAGAGCTCAGAGATAAAAAACATGGTTTGCACCATGAATGGTCTCTAGGACTCTGAGAGGGACTTACAGAGCCTGTTGCTATGGGAAACAGATGTGGAATGTATTCCTCTTGGCTCCTCTGTCCTCTCTCAGACCATGTTTGCTCTATAACTGACGATGGTCTCCCAATACCATGACCAGTGTATTATCAGTGTGAGTTAGGGGTGCAGAATCCTGTTCTCAGAGGTACATCACCTGGGTGACACTGGCATGGCTAATGTGGGCTGCAGTCTGGGGCTGTCTGAGGACATGGGACCTTGCAGGGAAGGTGGTGTTAGAATGAAGGAGTGGCAGATGGAGGTGGACTGGAGCTCATCATTGTTTGTGATGGTTAAGCATCCTCCACAGCCGGCTTCTGAGGGAAAGGACACAGATGAAGGAAAAAGTGGGCATGTTGAGAGAGGACAACAGAAAGATGCAGCAGGAGCAGATCTTCCTGCAAGAGTCCTGTGAGGAGACAAAGAGGCTGTGTGAGGAGGCCCTTGAGAAGATCGGTGACCTCTTTACAGAGCACCAGCAGGTAAGCAGAGGCAGCAGGAGCAAGCTGCCCACTAATCTATCCACACACACACACACACACACACACACACACACACACACACACGTACACTGTAATGTAAAGGTACCCTCAGTTACCCAGCTGACCACCTCCATTCCATCTAAGAGTTCATTTCTGGGATCCTTCACAAGTCTTTCTAGGGAGTAACCTCTGGGAAGACCCCACCTGACTGGAAAACAAACCATCCCGCTCTGGTAGAAGCTGCAGTTCTTTGAGGGAGATGAGTAAGTCACATATCACACACCTACATGTCAGTATGGTAGGAAGGGTTCTATGCTGGGAGCCACATAGGGAGAATCACAGAGCTGTGAGTGAGTGAGTGAGTGAGTGAGTGAGTGAGTGAGTGAGTGAGGACAAGGACCTGGGGGTCATTTGTTTGCTAGAACAGAATATTTTTGTTCTGCTTAAGCTACCAGGCCAGAGCTCTTTGGATCTCCTGTCTCCTCACAGGTAGAGCTTCCTATCTTTTTCTGTCTCATCTTATGCTAACTGGGTTGTTTGGTAAGGAAGAGAATGGAGTAGGTGTTTTCTCTCAATTTTTACAGATTTTTACTACTTTGGATTTAATGAGTTTTGTAATAAAAAAATTCAATCCACAGAGCTTTTTTGAAAGTAAAAGTAGACATTTTACTTTCACCGAACTAAGGTAACCTCCCAGGAAATGTCTCGTTTGTCTCATTGGCTTCACAGGAAGGAACCTGCAGTCAGTCTCTTTGCTGAAATTTTGATGCTCCCTCTATTATACGCATGCTTATGTCTTAGTACAGACCCCCTCATAGTTGTACAGAGTGCTGCATTTCAGAACAAAACTGTGGTGACCTAACTAGACTTCTACTGACTGATATGGGGCTATTTTCATATTATATGCCTTCTGTTATGGTTCAAAGTTGTTGGGTCATGACCATGGGTCAGTCTCATTCTCTAGTGCTATCAAGGTCTTCTCTGCAGTAGCCTGGGTAAGCTTACTTAGGAGACTATAATGGGTCAGCTTAGAGCTATCAAGAGGCTTCATGTGCAGCCTCTTCCTATGGGACTTGGTCTTTTGTGGTCAAGCTCAGGTCTGCAGAGGTTTTCCCTCACCTGTATGATCAGTGAGTCTTGAGATGAAGAACTTTCCTGGAAGGGGAAAGAAGTTCAGACTAGGGCAGAAGCCTGACTGAGTCAAAGAGCACTGAGAGACAGCACTGAGGACGGCTGCCTCCCCCTGCAGCAGGAAAGGTGCTGCGACACTCTAGTCTTCTTTGCTTTTCTGGGTTCAGGAAGGGTGAGTGTGTGTGTGTGTGTGTGTGTGTGTGTGTGTGTTGTGTTTTTTATGTATCTTTGTGGGTTTCAGAATGTGTGTTTGAGACAATATATGTATGTTCACTTATGGAATGATGGACATCTTTAAGGATGATGGAGACCAGTGTTAATAGAAAATACTCTTCCTGCTGTGGTTAGCATTAATTTGCATCTTCCATAAATCACATGGTGCTGCCAATCTTTTGGCATGTCCACGCAGCTACCTAGAACAAAGGACCACAATACTGAACAAACTATAAGATTTTCGGGTGTTTGTAGAGGCATAAATATTCATCTGCAAAAAAAACCTTTGCATAAAACCAAGGTAATTTAGGACATGACGGTGAGAAAGAGCATGCTGAGGCAAATCAAGGTGCCTGAGAGCAGGAAAGCCTGGTTGAGCATGTGTGTCCATTTCTGCTCTGGGTGAAAGGTGACTGCCCACTAACGACTTCTGAATCCTGGTTTGTTCTCCTCATCAGTGCTGCTGCCATTTTCCTTTCACCTTTGTCCAATCTTGACTCGGTTAACTTTGTCCCAGGATCTTGGCCTAGATTTTGTCATTAAAGAGATGCTGAACTGCAGAGGTGTCTCCCCAGCAGAAGTCCCATAGCCATGCTGAGCTGTAAGAACAGGCTGTCTTAGTGCAGCCCACTCAGGTTCATTATCGTCTAAAGCACTCACTGCATGCTGTGTCTGCAGCGCTCAGAAGCTGCTCCCATTCCAAGCTTCTTTACACTGAGTGAAAGTTGGCCTGATGGGGGTTGGCAGAAATGAGGACCCTCAGTTATTGCTAGTGGTGTAAAATTGTGCAGACCTGTGAGAAGCTATGTATAATTTTTCAGAAACATGGATTGCAGTCCCCAGATGGCCCAGTGATCCCAGAATGAGAAGTAAGTGTTCACAGAAAATCTAGGGTACACCCGGATTATAGAAGCATTCCTCAGAGCACCGCCAAAACAGAAAATATTCAAATGCCCTTCATTGATGAGTAAACATTCCATGAAGTCAAGCCCTTCCATGGAACGTTGTTAAGCATGAAGCAATACACGCACTCATTAGGCCATGAGTCAGCCTTCTTCTCTTACTTAGACAAATTCCTGACATAATCATCTTACTGGATGCAAAGGTTTATTTGAATCCTGGTTGTAGAGATTTTCTGGTTTTCTTGAACTCATTTTGCCGAAAATGAGGTAACCTGTGGTTTAAACAGTTCCTGTTGTAGGAAGCTGCCTTCCTTGGAACCACGGGGAAGCACTGAGTGAGAGGAAGGGGCTGGTCCACCATCAGGCAATGGTCCTGGACCACGGAACTAAGCCTTTAGTACAGACTGGAAAATTTGTATGTAAGCTTAGATAAGTGATCAAGGAACCCTGGCACCGACCATTTGTGGCCTGGGTGTACAAGGCAAGCACTACATTGACTGCTCTGCCCACTGTGTTCTTCTCCCAGGGACCAGGAGGGCATGTGGTGCATAGACACACAGGCAGGCAAAACACCCACACATATAAAATACAAATAGAATGAAAACTCATCAAAACAGAGACAAAGTACACAATCCTCACCACATCACCACACCCCTGTGCCTGGTTTAGAATATGGGGGGAGAGGGTGTGGGCTAATGAAAGTTAACTCTCTTCTTTATAGGATCCCAGGTGATCTCTTCTTCCATATTGTTAGCTAGGAACTACACATGAGCATGCAATACACTGTGCTTGTATGTGAGCATCATTGTACTTGTGATGATCAGGATTGTGTAAGTGTGTTTGTTTGAGTTTGTGTACATTCAAGCACACATGTGTACGTGGGTGCAGACAACCCTGACCTAAGAACACAATCCTCTAATGAATAGAAACATCGAAGACTGGAGAAACACCTTCAAATCTTAAGGAAGCAGAAGGAACTGGTTACCCATCTAAGGGACTTCGCAGGAAAGCAGCAGCATCGCTTCACTGAGTCCCAGACGAGGTAGGAGCACGGACTGACAGAAGCAGTTGTAGTCTAGTGGAGTCTCTGTTTTGGGGTCTCTGACCTGTTTAGGTTTTAGTCTATTTGGCAAGGCTCACACCCACACCCTGGTACAAAATACCTCAGAATATGATTTGGCTAATCACCAGGAACTTTTGTCCAGGAAACCATATGCTTGGTTATTAGTCTTCTGTGGATTGTGTCCCCTCCTTCTCTTGTGAGGAGCAGGAGGTCAACTGTGAAGGACAGTGTGTCCTCTGCCACTTTATTTTCCTTCAGGAACATCACATTAGAGAGAAGTTTCTAATCTTCTTGCTAACTTGGATGCCGAACACTCCTGCTGGATGCAGGCTCTCTGCAGGGTTCATCAGTTTCCTGTGAGAAGATTTACTCTGGCCATAAACAGATTAGGAGTTGACAAATTAACCCCATGCCGGTTCTGGGCTGTAGAGAAGGAGTCTTCTCTGCAGTGTTGTGTAGGCTCCACTAGAGGGCAGACATAGAGTTTTACAGGTTGCTCACATTCACCTGGTGTCTAATTCAGGCCAGGAATAGCTTTACTGAACTGTGATTCAGATATTGATATTTCTCCAAAATAATGCTTTTGGACTGTTGAAAAAAATGTTTTTTTTTCAAGCCCAGCACAGTGTATTTTTTCAGTTCAACTTATACAAGTTTTTAAACGTTGAGAAAAAATCCAGCCCAGGGTTGCTCTGACACTTTTCCCCTTGGGAAGCAGTCATTGAGCTCAGCTAAAATGTGATGATGGGTTGTCTGGCTGGTGGGGGCTCAAAAGCTGACATGGCAGGGCCCCACCAGGCCTGCGTTCCAGTTGCCTTCCTCTTCTAGGTTTGAACATCTCCAGCATGCACTGGAACAGACCACAGCCCAGGAAGAGAGCCTCCTGCAGATGGAGCTGCTGCAGCAGGAACACTATGTGCCAGGCAAGTGAGCCACCATTGAGCCCCATTCCCACTAACAAGGGGATTCACGGTGTGGGTTTCCTTCCTTGACTTTTCTTTACTAGGGGTGAAAAGGCCCTGATTTTGTTGTTGCCTGTGCCCCAGAGAGACTGTTTCTGTGTCTGATTTCCATCTCTTCTCTGACAGCACCTCGTAAGAAAACTGAGAAGCCTGAAGGTAACCAGAGACACCTTGAAGGCATGACATTCTACACTCCAGGATCCAGGCCTCCTCTGATAAAGCCATGTCCCTTTCTGCTGTGAGCACAACATTGAGGCAAATATCAACCAATCATCAGAGGATCCAGCCACAATCTGATTCACCTCTGTTGGCTCAAAATTTTCAGAGAAAAGACTGCATCAGAAATAAGCTTGAGATTCAGACGACACCCCACAAATTAGTCAGAAGCCGAACATCCATCACCAAGTGGTCCTAGTGTGGGCAAAACAACATGGAGGGAGATATGTGGGTGAGCAAGAGTCATTCTGTCAGCTACTGTCAAGGGCTTTGGCAAGCTGACTGCATATGTGATGTGGAATCTGACAAGGAAGACTCTGTCACACTGCTATCCAGACAGACCACACCCAAAAGCCCAGGATTCTCTCTCTAGTGCAGAGCTGACGCTGACCCCATATCACACACAAGTGTTGGTGATGATAATTCACTACAGAGACTAATCCACTTCCTCGTGTCTCATGTTATTGATTTGCTTTTTCTTAAATAATATTTCAAGGGAAAGTGGGAATTTTGTTTAATTTTATTTGGTTCGTTGTTTTTGTTATGTTTTAGATTGTTTTGGTTTGGTTTATATCTCGGGATATCTGTGCATTAGTTTTTTTGGTTTTCTTCATTTTAGTGTAAGTTTTTGTTATTTCTTTTATTATTACCATTGTTTTAGTAGTTTGCTAAGGTTATACACTGTCTTTAATGATCGCTGTCTTAAAGCCTCCGTTGAATAAAATGAATGTTTTATGAATAAAAAGCTATTTCCAACTTTTCACTCTTAAGAGTCTTCTTTAGTCAGGTGAGCTGTCACACTCCTGTCAACCCACAACTCACAGGCGTGGATCTGTAACTGCAAGTTCCAGGTAGCTTGGGCTGCACAATGATTTTCCAGTCATGGTCTGCACAGGCAGATGGCACCTCGGATATGGATACGGATGGCATGGCCTACTCCGTGTATACCCACTAGTCTACAGAAATCTAGACATATTACATCCCTGAGGTCATATATTTAGCTTCAGTAGATTGTGGTACACACACTGTACAACATGTTCATGACATCATCATGCAGAGCAAACTGAAGGCAAACACAACTAACTGTAGTCAGAAGCTTTTCTGTGTTCTGCCCGGTCCCGACTGCTTATAAAGTATACGATTTATTTAGGTAGGTCTTCTGAGACAGCCAAAAGTGCTCTTAATGCATGAGCCATCTCTCCAGTCCCTGCCCTTGACTTTGTCCTCCCAGTCCTATGTGCTCTATCAGTTGATTGGATCATTTCCAACCAAAGACAGACGTTTCTTGAGACCTGTAGGGACAGGCACATGAAGCACGCATGCTAATTGTCTTAGGTTGCCACACATCCATGCAGGGCTCACAGAGGTTCAGGACCCAGACCCAGCATCGCGGACTGTCTGATTGGAATGGATTTCTTCACCTCTCATCTAGGTTGACAATGTAGGTTAGGACTGTGTAATCCAATGCAGAAAATGAGAAGAACCTGCTGGGGGCAAAGGTGGGGTAAGGAATGCCTCTTGATATTCTAACTAAGCAATATTATGAGGAGCCTTATGGTTAGCTGGAGTAAAAGGAGCCTGTATCTGTGGCCACATACCTCCTGTGGAGCGTGTTTCTGTGCAAGAGTATAAAAAAGGGAGAGAGATGGTTGATAGGTAGGTAGGTAGGTAGGTAGGTAGGTAGATAGATAGATAGAGATAGATAGATAGATAGATAGATAGATAGATAGATAGATGATAGCCCAGTAGTAGGTGCCCAGAGACATAGGGTAAAGTATTTTTTTTAATACACTAGTAGTGTTTGATTTTATCCTAGGTCTCTGGGGTGTCTACTACTGGGCTATCTACCATCTCTCTAACTATCTATCTATCTGAAATACCTCTAGAGCAGGGAGACTCTCAAGTCTCGGGATAACACGACCCCCCAGGAACTCACGAGTGAACGTCCTTGCTGCAATCACACGAGGTTTATTGACAGGACAGGAACCAGTGCACTGGGGCCAAACCTCATATCCCACGCAGGGGTAGAGAGTTTGACCCCGAGTAGCTGGAAGAAGGAGTATTTAAGGGAAGAAATCATCCAAAAGGGGTAGGGAGGGAATCATTGGAAAATTCCAAAAATACCAGTGTTCATTGAAAAATTCTGAAAATACCAGTGATAATCACAAGAGGGTAACTCCCTGTTTCTCAAGATTATAATCTAACTTTATCTTCACTGAAACGGTTAATCTAGATTTTTGATTCTTCTCTCCCTGCTTAGATTTTTGGCTCTATTTTTTTCTGCTAGAGGGGTCTGAATTTATCCAGGTCTTTCATATCTTTTTATCTCTCTGTCATATATATATATTTATATATAAATATATATAATATCTACTCTGGTTCTTGGCTACACAAGCAAGTGCTGGATGTGGGTTCCTTCTTGTGGAGTGGCCTTAAGTCAAATCAGACACTGGTTGGCTATTCGCACAAGTTCTGTGCCCCGATTATCCTTCTTATTTTGTAGGCAGGACATTTTGTAGGTCAATGGTTTTGTGACTGGGTTGGTTGGTGTCTGCTTTTCTTTTCCTATAGAAACTAGAAGGTAGGGATGCAGGATTCCTGTATGACTCAGCTTGACTTCCCCAAGTTCTATGTGTGGATGTTACCTCAGCAATGGGACCCGCTGGCAGTTTCTGGAGAGCAGCCCTGTGTCTTAGCAGCAGCCTGGGTTGTTTGGAGATTTCCATGGGGCACCCTTGACCAACAACTGAATTGAACGCAGCCCAGTCCTACCCCTGGAATCCTTGCCTGGTGAAGGAGATGGCCAGTTGAGACTCCATTACTAGGAGCCATCACTAGGAATGGGGGAGGACACATAAAGGGAGGGCAGGACATAGAAAACAAGATTTCCCTCTAATGTGTTATTACTAAGACAAATACCAGATAGGAACATTCAGACCCTGCATCACGCAGACATGACCAAAACCAGGGGTAGGGGTGTTGTTGCTCAAAGATGGTGCTTACTATGCCCTAGGCCTAGGGTGACTGACAGTGAAGGCGATTTTGTGAGTCCACCTGCGGCAGTGTGATTGACAGTGAAGACTCCAAGCTGCAAACTACTAATAGTGTTTGAGATCCTCCATGTCAGCGGGACTTGAATTAGGGAGACTGGAGTCTCTGTCAAGACATTAGCTAGGCTTGGGTGCATGGGAGCAAGAAAGCAGCATTCCAGACCAGACGGGCAGGACAATAATTGCCATGACTCGGATTCGAACTGTGGTTGCTCAGACCACAACACAGAGTACGACATGCCAAGCAATGAGCCCTAAAGTGGGTGCTCACCCAAGCCTCAGTAAAACTCACTCTGGCCCGGACAGGTTTCCGAGGCTTCCTTCAACCGGCCTGTCCTGCAGAAGGGATTTTCTCCAAAGCTGCTGGGCTTATAATGCTGCCAAGTGCTCGCATCTGTGCCTTGTTTGGGTGGTGAGTGCAGTCGCCAACTGTGAAGTCGGTGGGGCGCTGCCAGTCTTGCAGGTGTAGTATTTCCCTCCAGCACCTGATAGCCCTCCATTGCCATCTTCTCTGCCTTGGCTGTGGCAGGTGGGGAGGGGAAGGGCTGTTCTGGGGTCCTCCCAAAAACCTGGGGAGCAAACCAGCTGTCCAGAGCCTTCCTTGACGGCCCCCTTCTACAGTGTCCAATGCCGTCACCGCCAGTCCCTGGACTCTTACTAAACACATCTTGGCCTGCCCGTTTCTGTGGTTTATTTTTTTGTTTCCAAGGCACTTGATTTTTGAAATAAATCTGTTCTAGGCTTTTTGATTACAAATTACGTTGTCGTCGTCCTTGTCATATGCATATCTTTAGCCAGTGGTGTAAAGTTTCCCCGTTTTATTAAAATCTGGTCCGTTTCCTGTGCTTTAGTGACTTGTTTTTCATTATTTTCTTTTATTATCAGCGGATTCCCGTCGGGTGGTGCTGGCATAGGCCTTTAATCCCAGCACTAGGGAGGCAGTGGCAGGCAGATCTCTGTGAGTTCAAGGCCACCCTGGTCTACTAGAGCTAGTTCCAGGACAGGCTGCAAAGCCACAGAGATACCCTGTCTCGAAAATAAATTAAAAAATAAATAAATAAATAAATAAATAAAAAGGTATTCCCATTCTTTTCATCCCCAAATAAGCCAAAGACAGAGGTGGGGGTTGTCACAGGTGTCCCCATCCCCACCCTACCACCCAAAATTAAAATTGCCTTTATTGATTACCCTGCCGCAGGACAGGCCATAAATAGACAGGGTGTGACAGAAAGCTAAGGCCTTAGGTACCTTATTCCATAGGGGTTTTTTCTTATCTTTGTATTTACTGGGCTTCTGGTATTTAGGGAAGTAGGGGAATTTCCATTTGCCCAGTCAGCACACAAGGACTGTAAATTTAGAAAGCTGTTTGTTAAAAGCCTAAAGATTGTGGTGTCTGGGAGGGCTCGACCTCTCGATTAATAGCATAGCACACTAAATGATTGCTCCACAGAGTCCTTAAAAAGATCAAACCCGGTCTCCTTTGTGAGCCAGGCATCACCGTGGCAGTCACACCTGTGATGTCCACTTTGTCGCGGCACAACATCCAGAACAGGAGACCTCGAAGGCAACCTGCCGGGCTCTCTGCCGGCCCCATGGCTGCTTCCAGATCTCGAGCGAACGTTACGAACCCGGCGCCTCCAGGACACTTTGACCCCTATGCCACCAGGGGTCAGGGCCATCTAGGACTCCACGCTGGCGTAGTCGCTTTCCGGGAGCCCATCAGAACTCTGCAAAGGAGCCCAAGTAAGCGTTAGGGTCGGGTTTTTTACAGACCCCAAGCACAGACGCGAGGGACAGTCGCCCCAGGTGTGTGCTGGAGCCTCAGCGGGACACCAGTGGAAAGGCGGCGAGTGAGGTGCCAGTGCTCAGGGAGTCAGGACGGGAGGGAGATGGACGAAGTTGACCCGGAGTAGAGAGGGACCCACGGTGTGGGGGAGAGGAGGTGGCCTGGGGGTGGGATTGGGGGCTGTGCACCACGGAGACCGGGTCTCTGTCTGTCTCTATCTCCGTCGGTCTCTGGACGAAGGTTCTGTGGTGATATTAAGTTAGTCATCAGTCTGCCTACAGGACAACGCCAGTACAGGCACCCGCACCTCCACTGCCCAGGGTCCTAGCTGGGGTCATCCATGTGGACTCCTGGGAAACCCTCAAGAGCCGAGCCTCTTCCCAAACCCAAAAATGGCTTCCTCAATTAAGATATCCCCTTCCCTGCTCCCATATATGTCCTTCCTCCATCTCAACCATCCCACTTTCCCAAGTCTCCTCAACCCTCTCCTTCTCCCTTCTCTCTAACCCTCTCTCCTTCCCCCCACCCCACTCACACCCCCATGCTCCCAACTTTTGCCTGGCAATCTTGTCTGCTTCCAATTTCCAGGAGGATCTATATATGTTTTTTGTGGGTTCACCTTATTATTTAGCTTCTGTAGGATCATGATCTATAGGCTCAATGTCCTTTGTTTATGGCTAGAATCCACTAATAAGTGAGGACACACCATATTCATATTTTGGGGACTCGGTTATCTTAATCAGGAGAGTGTTTTCTCTATTTACATGCAAAATTCAAGATGTCATTTTTTTTTTAACAACTGAGTAGTATTCTAATGTGTAGCTGTGCCACACTTTCTGAATCCATTATTCCATTGAGGGGCATCTAGGTTGTTTCCAGGTTCTGGCTATTACAAATAATGCTGCTATGAACACAGTTGAACAGATTCTTTTGTAGTATGATTGGGCATTCTTGGGTATATTCCCAAGAGTGATATTCCTGGATCATGAGGTAGGTTGACTCCCAACTTTCTGAGAAACTGCTACATTGATTTCCAAAGTGTTTGCACAAGTTTGCATTCCCACCAGCAATGGATGAGTGTTTTCCTTACTACACATCCTCAACAACATTGGCTATCATTGGTGGTTTTGATTTTAGCCATTCTGACAGGTGTAAGTGGTTTTGATTTGCATTTCCCTGATAGCTAAGTAAGTTGAACATGTCCTTCAGTATCTTTTGGCCATTTGAAATTCTTCTGTTGATAATTCTCTGTTCAGCTCAGTACCCCATTTTTTATTTGGGTTAATTAGAATTTTAATATCTAGTTTCTTGAGTTCTTTGTATATTTTGGAAATCAGACCTTTGCCTGATGTGGGGTTGGTCATGATCTCCCATTCAGTAGGTTGCCTTTTTGTCTTAATGACAGTGTCCTTTGCTTTACAGAAGCTTTTCAGTTTCAGGAGGTCCCATTTATTCATTGTTGCTCTTATTGACTGTGCTACCGGGGTTATACGTTGGAAGTGGTCTCCTGTGCCCACATATTGCAGGCTACTTCCCATTTCCTCTTGTATCGGTTTCAGTGTGGTCTCTAATCCATTTGGACTTGAGTTTTGTGCATGGGGATAGGTATGGATCTATTTTCATTCTTCTACAGGTTGACATCCAGTTATGCCAGCACCACTTGTTAAAGATGCTTTCTTTCTTCCATTGTATAATTTTAGCTTCTTTGTCAAAAATCAGATGTTCATGGGTTTTTGGAATAATATTGGGGTCTGTGAATTGATTTCATTGGTCAGTGTCTCTGATTTTTATGCCAATAAAAAGCTGTTTTCATTACTGTAGCTCTGTAATAGTGTTTAATGTCATTGATGGTAATGCCACCAGAAGTTTCTTTATTGTATAGAATTGTTTTGGCAAGCCTGTGTTTTTAGTTTTTCCATACAAGTTGATTATTATTCTCTCAAGGTCTGTGAAGAATTTTGTTGGGATTTTGATGGAGATTGCATTGAATCTATAGATTGCCTTTGGTAGAATTGCCATTTTTACTATGCTGATCCTACCAATCCAAGAGCATGGGAGATCATTCCATTTTCTGGTATCCTCTTCAATTTCTTTCTTCAAAGACTTAAAGTCCCTGTCAAGTAGATCTTTCACTCTTTTGGTTAGTGTTACCCCAAGATACTTTATGTATTAGTGGCTATTGTTAAAGGTGATGTTTCTCTGATTTTCCTCTCTGCTTCTTTATCGTTTGTGTATAGGATTGCTATTGATTTTTTTTTTTGAGTTGATCTTGTATCCTGCCACATCACTGAAGTCATTTATGGACTGTAGGAGTTCTCTGGCAGAGTTTTTGGGATCACTTATGTACACTATCATATCATCTGCAAGTAACGAAAGTTTGACTTCTTTCTTTCTTATATGAATCCCCTTGATCTCTTTATGTTGTTTTATAGCTATTGCTAGAACTTCAAGCACTGTGTTGAAGAGATATAGAGAGAGTGGACAGCCTTGTCTTGTTCCTGACTTTAGTTTTTCTCCATTTAATTTGATATTAGCTGTTGGCTTGCTGTATATTATATTTATTATATTTACTATCATATGTTCCTTGTATCCCTAATTTCTCCAAGATCTTTATCAAAAATGGGTGTTGAATTTTGTCAAATGCTTTTTCAGCATCTAATGAAATGATCATATATTTTTTTCTTTCAGTTTATTTATATGATGGATTACATTGATAGATTTTCGTATGTTGAACGAGCCCTGCATCTTGATCATAAGGGATGATTTTTTATGTGTTCTTGCACTCAGTTTTCCAGTATTATATTGAGAATTTTTGCATCGATGTTCATGAGTGAGATTGGTCTGTAATTCTCTTTCTTGGTTGAGCCTTTGTGTGGTTTAGGTATCATGGTAATTGTGGCTTCATAAAAACAGTTGGGCAATGGCTCTTCTGTTTCTATTATGTTGAACACATTAGGGAATATAGGTATTAACTCTCCCTGGAAGTTCTTGTAGACCTCTGCATCAAAACCATCTGGCCCTTGGCTTTTTTTTTTTGGTTGGGAGGTTTTTGATGACATCTATTTCCTCAAGACTTATAGGTCTATTGAAATTGTTTAGCTGGTCTTGATTTAATTTTGGTGTATGGTATTTATCTAGAAAATCTTCATTTCTTTTACATTTTCCAATTTTGTGACATACAGGCTTTTGTAGTAAGACCTAATGATTCTCTGAATTTTTTCAGTGTCTGTTGTTGTGTCCCCCTTTGCATTTCTGATCTTGTTTTTTGAGTGTTCTCTATCTGCCTTTTGATTAGGTTGGATAGGGGTTTGTCAGTCTTGTTGATTTTCTCAAAGAACCAGCTCTGTATTTCACTGATTGGTTTTGTGTGTGTGTGTGTGTGTGTGTTTCTAATTTAGTTGATTTCAGCCCTCAGTTTGAATATTTCCAGTCTTTTACTCCTCCTGGGTAAGTCTGCTTCTCTTTATTCTAGAGCTTTCAGGTATGCTATTAAGGCTGTAATGTGAGCTTTCTCTGTATTCTTTCTGTGGACATTTAGTGCTATGAACTTTCCTCTTAGCACTGCTTTCATAAAGCCCTATAGGTTTGGGTATATTGTGTCTTCATTTTCGTTGAATTCAAGAAAGACTTTAACTTCTTTTTTTATTTCGTCCTTGACCCAGGGGTGGTTCAGTAGTTGACTGTTCAGTTTCTGTGAGTTTGTAGGCTTTCTGGGGGTTATATTGTTGTTAAATTTTAACATTAATCTATGGTGATCTGATAAGACACAGGTGATTACTTCAATATTCTTGTATCTGTGGATGTTTGCTTTGTTACTAAGAATGTGATCAGTTTTTGAGAAGGTTCCAAGAGATGCGAGAAGATGGTATATTCTTTCCTGTTTATGTGGACTGTTCTATAGCTGTCTGGTAAAGTCCATTTGGTTCATTACATCTATTAGTTCTCTTATTTCTCTGTTAAGTTTCTGTCTGGTTGACCTGTCCATTGGTGAGAGAGGAGTGTTGAAATCTCCTACTATTAGAGTGTGGGGTTTCATATATGCTTTTAATTCTAGTAACGTTTCTTTTACGTATGTGGGTGCTTTTATTTTGGGGCATAGATATTCAGGATTGAGACTTCATCTTGATAAATTGTTCCTGTTATGAGTATAAATGTCCTTCTCCATCTCTTCTGATTTATTTTAGTGTGATATCAATTTTGTTAGGTATTAGGATAGCCACACCAGCTTGTTTCTTAGTTCCTTTTGACCGGAAAACCTTTTCCCAGGTCTTTACTCTGAGGTAGTGTCTGTCTTTGAGTTTAAGGTGTCTTTCTTGTAAACAGCAGAATGTTGGATCCTGTTTTCATATCCATTGTCTTAACGTCTGCCTTTTTATATGTGAATTGAGTCCATTGATATAAAGCAATATTAATGGCCAGTGGTTGTTAACTCTGTTTTTTTTTTTGTTTTTTTTTGGGATTTTTTTTTGTTGTTGTTGTTTTGGTGTTAGTGTTTGTGTGTTTCCCTTCTTTAAGTGGTGTTGGCGGAGGGTTATCAGATGTCTGTGCGATTGTGGGTATTTTTGGCTTCCTTGGGTTCAGGTTTTCCTTCGAGTACTTTCTAGTACTTTCTAGCCCTTCTGTAGGGCTGGGTTTATGGGTACATATTGCTTAAATCTGTTTTGTCATGGAGTATCTTGTTTTCTCCATCGATGGTGAAAGAAAGCTTTGCTGGGTTTAGTAGTCTGGACTGGCATCCATGGTCTATTTGTGTCTGCAGCACATCTATCCAAGACCTTCTGACTTTCATGGTTTCCATTGAGAAGTCAGGTTTAATTCTGATAGGTTTACCTTTATATGTTACTTGACCGTTTTCCTTTGCAGCTCTTAATATTCTTTCTTTATTCTGCATCTTATGTGTTTTGATTATTATATGGCAAAGAGATTTTTTTTTGATCCAGTCTATTTGGTGTTCTGTAAGCTTCTTATACCTTCACAGGAATAGGTTGGGAAAGTTTTCTTCTATAATTTTGTTGAATATATTTTCTGGGCCTTTGAGCTGGAATTTTTCCAATACCAATTTTCTTAACAAATACCAGTTAAAAAGCAGGGTGTGTGTGAAGAGCAAAATAAAAAGTGTTCTTTGTTTGTTTGTGGGATGACAAAATAAGTCTGGTGAGCTATATATTTAATTGCGCACCTCTGATTTTCTCGACATCTTAGAAAGGCTGCAGTGTCCTTTCCACTCTCCAAGCTCCATCATGCCGCCCAAGGGTGACAAGAAGAAGAAAGATGACAGACAGCTGGCCCAAAAGGACAAAGGCCCAGTAAGTAAGTCTGGTGGCAAGGCCAAAACGAAGGAATGGTCCAAAGGCAAAGTTCAGGGCAAGCTCAACAATCTAGTCCTGTTTGACAAAGCTCCATATGACAAACGCTGTAAGGAAGTTCCTAACTGTAAGCTTATTACTCCAGCTGTGGTCCCTGAGAGACTCAAGGTTCAGGGTTCCTTGGACAGGGCAGACCTTCAGGAGCTGCTTAGTAAAGGGCTCATCAAGCTGGTTTCAGAGCTCAGAGCCCAAGTAATTTTCACCAGAAACACAAAGGGAGTGGACGCCCCAGCTGCCGGTGAAGATACATAAATAGGTTCAATTGACTGTACATATAGAAAAATAAAACTATTTAAATCAAAAAACGAAAGAAAGAAAAGAAAGATAATGGTCTTCTGTCTGTAAGCCAGTCCTAGCTAAATGTATTCCTTTCTAGGAGTTGCTGAGGTCATGACGTCTCTTACAGCAATAGAACATGGAATAAAACTCAGACCAGAGAGGACACCAAATGAAGGAGGGACGACCACACCAAAGTGGACAGATTTCCAAGAACTGAAAGCTATAAAGTTTGAGAAGAGCCACGAAAGCAAGCAACTCATGTTACTATCCATGAATAAAACTTAGGCTGGATTGTCAGCTAAAGTCTGTAATTCTACAAGGCTCCTAGGCAAGAGGATCAGGAATTCAAGTTATATCAGCCTGGGACCCTGTCAAAAACAGAACAAAACTAAATGGAAAAGGCAGTGAGCCTTATTTTTTAAAGGTGGATGAAAAGACTCGCCAGCAAGCATTTTGAAGGCCAGCTCCTTCAACTCTGAATACTGTCCTCTAACCTTCATAGGTCCACCGTGGCTCCCTCTCCCTGTCCCCCTCCCTCTCTACCCCCTCCCCTCACAGGCCTTGCTGGGATGAGAAGAATTCACAGAAACTTGGTACAGAAGTTGACTTTTTAAAACCACTTTATTGTAAGATGCTTTAATACTTTTGTTAGCATACAGATATGAAAAAGGGAAACTCTATTTGCGACCGTCTGCTGTAGATAGTAAGGATGAATTTGAAGACGTTCCTTCCTATTTGATGTAAAATTTCCTCAGTGATGCTAGGAACATCAGTGAGGTTGTGAGTGCAGGCTGGCCCTAGTGTAAGGTTGCCACCAGCTGGCCTGCTGTTGTAGGTAAAGGAGATGTGGAAGGGGAGAGGGGGGAGTGTTGTTGTCCATCCCAGGGCTTGTGAGAGCAGTTCCTGGTGTTTGCAGAGCAGAGGAGAGTGTGGTGGACTTTCTTCCTTGCTGAGAGCTGGATGGAGTGTTTCAGGACCAGAGACAAATCCTCTTGAATTTTCTGTAACCCACAAATAGCCAATGGCTGCTCACCCCCTTGCACTAACAGCCTTGTCGCTGGTTTGTGTACCCGCAGACTCCCATCTTCTGCCAAGAGGAAGTCAGAGAAGCCAGGCAGCAAGAGAGCCAGCACCACAGCAGAGGTCTCCAGCTTCCCTCGAACCTGCCTACCTCATGTCTCCACCAGTGCATTTTACAAGGCTCTTGATGTATGGATTTCTCTGTTCTCTTCTACAGAAACACCATGAAACTGACACTACCTTGGGACATGTTATTCGGAGTTACCCGAGTCTGTGTTCCTGGTCCAGGGGATCCACTCTGCCCTCTCTCGGCCTCCTCAGGCTCCTGCATGTGTGTTGTGCACACATGTACAATCAGGAACAAACACACATACACTAAATAAGTAAGTAGTCTTTTCTGCGTTGTGTTTGTGGGGGATGGGCAGGTGTGTGTGTGCCATGACTCACATGTGGATGCCAGCGGACAGTTTGCAACAGTCGGATATCTTTCTGCTGTGCCTGCTCCGTGGATCAAGCTCTTGGATGATCAATCCTGACAGCAAGCCCTTGCCTGCAAGCTATCTCTATGTCCCTTAAAATCTCTCCCTCTCTGTCCTTCTCTGCCTCTCTGCATTCCCCCCAACAGACCCTACCCCCGCCCCAGACAGGGTCTGTCTACATAGTGATGGCAAGAAGAGCTTTGTGCCACTGTGCCTGACCCCCGTAAAACCTCTTTAGCCCACGTGCAGACATAATACAGCAATTTAAGGTTTTCAGATGATCGTACCATTTATCATTGCATCATACATGCAATTTCTCTTCTATAGTGTGTTTGGGTTAAGGACACACCTGAGCCCCTGGCATCCATATACACAAAAAGTCTGGAATGTTTGAGTGGAAAGTTCTACCTCAAATCCCCTCCTCTGGTAGTTGCCTCTGTTCAGAATTCACCTCAGAGAAAGCCTGCCAAAGGGTGACTCCTCCCCAGAGATGCTCAAGACCACTCCCACCGGGTGTTTATACTGCCCCCCACCCAGGGACAAACTTGTGGTTTCTCTCTCTTATTTCCTCATCTCCCCTCTGAGGATCTGGAAGGCCACCGGAAGCATTAGCATTCATTCAAAACATGGGCTTTTTCTGATTCAGTTTGACTTGGTCTGATTATGGGTTATTGCATTAGTGGAGAGGTTTATTGGGTCGCAAAACCTTTTCAGAACGTTTTTGAAACAAGAATTTATCTGTAGCTTCAGGTGCCAAGAAGGATAAAATGATTCAGCTGAAATACTCATCCAATGATGAACATACACATCACAAAGGAGAAATTACTGGGTGCAAGACGTGATCACAAGCCACACAGGTTTTTCATTTTATTTTATTTATATTTATATTTATTTTATTTTATTGAGCTATACATTATTCTCTGATGAGCTCCCTTCAGCCCTCTCCCATGGTCCCCATGCTCCCAATTTATTCCAGTGATCTTGTCTAGTTCTACTTCCTGTATAGATTAGATCTACGTATGTCTCTCTTTGTGTCCTCATTGTTATCTAGGTTCTATGGGATTGCGATTTCTAGGCTGGTTTTCTTTGGTTTATGTTTCAAAACCACTTATGAGTGAGTAAATGTGATAATTTTCTTTCTGGATCTGAGTTACCTCACTCAAAATGACGTTTTCTAGTTCCATCAATTTGCCTGCAAATTTCAAGCTGTCATTATTTTTCCTGCTGTATAGTACTCCATTGTGTAAATATACCACATTTTCCTTATTCATTGTTTGGTCTAGGGGCATTTAGGTTGTTTCCCGGTTCTGGCTATGACAAACAAAGCTGCTGTGAACATGGTTGAGCACATGTCCTTATGGCACGATTGAGCATCCTTTGGATATATACCCAAAAGTGGTTTTGCTGGGTCTTAAGGAAGGTCGTTTCCCTCAAAGGGGCTGTACCAGCTTGCACTCCCACCAGCAATGCAGGAGTGTTTCCTTTACCCCACAACATCTCCAGAAGAGATCAATATTGGATCATTTGTTCTTTGACGACCGATTTCTTGAGTTCTTTGTATATTTTGGAGGTCAGACATCTGTCTGATGTTGGGTTGGTGATGACCTTTTCCCATTCTATTGGATGTCATTTTGTCTTGTGGACCATGTCCTTTGCTTTACAGGAGCTTTTCAGTTTCAGGAGGTCCCATTTATTAATTGTTTTTCTCAGTGTGTGTGCTGCTGGGGTTATATTCAGAAGGTGATCTCCTGTGCCCATGCATTCAAGTGTACTTCTCACTTTCTCTTCTATCAGGTTCAGTGTGTCTGGCTTTATGTTGACATCTTTGATCTATTTGGACTTGAGTTTTGTGCATGGTAAAAGATATGGGTCTATTTCATTCTTCTACATGTTGATATCCAGTTATTTAAGCACCAGTTGTTAAATATGTTTTTTTACATTTGATTCTTTTTGTTCTTTGTCAAAAATAAGCTGTTTAAAGATAAGTGTAATGCAGACAAATTGTATAAATATATACAACTTTAATGGGAAAATCAGACTCACAAAACCGAGGTTCCCGCGGAGTACAGGAAACAGGAAGGGGCGCGCAGCTTTCTGTGCCCCCAATTTATAAGTAAACGCTCTCCCGAGGCAAGCCCGTCCCCATGGGCTGGCTTAACCCTACATCTCCCCTTTTTGTCTAAATAAGACAGAACTAAACCAAATACAACTATAAACAATAATAACAAATAATAAATATAACAAACAATATTGAGAACAAAAGTTTTGCCAGACATTCTATGTCAAGGAGTCTAAATAATGTAGAGAGTAATTGCAATTATATAATCTTCAACTCCATCAAAGATCTGAGAAGGGAATAAATATTGCTTAACAAATGAGAGATATCCAAAATGTGCCACAAATGACAGAGACAACTGACTACCTGGGCAATCACCCAAAGTCTCGTTTGCAGTGTTGAGGCAACCAACTTTGGCTAAGGCCTAACATAACTGACATACCATTATCAAATGCAAGGAACTTTCTTAGAATTATCCTACCCTGTCTTGGCAAGATAAGACAATCCTGTTTCATAACTTTGTCAGTAGTTGAAGTATGGGCTTTTCTTAACCCAAAGGCCAGTTCTGCCAAGAAGACAAGCTCCCAGTAGAGTGTCTTTGGTGCTCAACGTTCTCTCGGGAGTAGAGTGGCATATCCAGGAGTAATTGTGTCTTGTTGGCACAGAATTCTAGGTTAGATTAAAGGCCATTTTCTACAGCTCTTTAAAGAGGCTGAAGATTATACTATCTATACTAAATATAATCTCTATGTATCTAGAAGACCTGATTAGCCTAAAAATAAACATGACAAACATATAATTCTCAATAACTACCTAACTTGAAGACTAAGAGAATAAACAACTGTGCAATATATGAAGACAATGATCTTCACCTGTAAACAATATCATTGCATATCAAATGTAAACAATGTTTTTACATAAATAGTATCAGAGGTAGAAATGTACATTGTGATATGGTAGATGTATCAATACAATATAAGCATACTCTTATACAAAAATAGAGGTAGGAACACTCACATTCAATATTCAATATATCAATATACAGGACAGTACCAATACAATTTTCTAAAAACAGTAACTCACAAATACCAGTCATCCCATCAAACCAGTTAATCCCCCTCTTTTTTTTTGAATATACCCCTAATTCCATAAAACATCTCCCCATCCCCTCAACCCCAAACCAAAAACTAAAAGATGTCCCTAACCCTGAGGGCAAACTCTGTTGGGAGAGGGGACGTCGTCCTCTAAGATTGCTTCAAGCTGACATGGGGGCGACGTTCTCCTTAGGGGAAAGCAAATGATGGTAAAATTCCCAAATTAACCTTTGTCCTAAGAAAATTGTTACTAGTCCCTGAGCGCTTTGAGAAGGTCAGGCCAGAGTGTTGTCAAAAATGTGCACCATTCGAAATTGTCTCGTGCAGTTGGTACCAAAAAACAGGTCTAGTATTAGCGCTTAAAAAAGGAAAAAAATAATCGTGATATCATAAAAACCAGATTGAGTTGATGTTGTGGGGCCCCATCTTCATCCTGAAAACTTCAAAGATTACTGTAGTAAAATTTGTTGCTTGTTATGGGAAATTTAAACATTAACAACAAGGACATATACTGACATATAAAGAAAGACACAGATATGAGGAAAAGCAAAGAAAGTTTATCAAGTATATGATTATTCTTATTCTGTCCCATTTCAGGCTCCTGATCTGAGATAGAAACTCTGAGATATCTCTTATCAACAGGCTTGGAATTGAAGAGGGACTGAGCCATAGTCCAACTCCAAAACCAGCTCTACATATTTATAAAGAAGTGTTCAATAAAACAATATATATATATATATATATATATATATATATAAAATCAATACTTCCAGAATGTATGGAATTTTACTGATCCTTAGTGGGTTGTAACTATTTTCCATCCAACAATAATTAAATATTCAGGGTCCCTTAAATTCTTTGAAGATCAGTATTTTCCTGTGGAGATAAGAAAAGAACTCTGCCCCCAACCTGTCTGTATTCCTTACCATCAGTATGCTCGCCATCCTTGTGAATGAATTGTTATTTATCTTTTCCAAATGGCTTCTCTTCTTCATACCGAACCTTTATTAATTTTGACGGTATCCACAATTTTTCCTCACCTGTGGAGATAAGAGCAAAACCCCTTCTCCAACGCAGCACATCTCCTGGCTTCCATTGTGAGGTCAGCACATCCTTGAAATAAACTGGTTGATTTAGTTCAGTAGACTTTTCCATTATCCAATGTCTTTCTGCAGCCGTTGTTCCCTTCTCATTAGCTTTAAGAAAATTCAAGGTTAACAAAGCATTATGTAACCTATTTCTGGGGATGTTTTCCACCCCTTTCTGTTTGTTCAGCATATCCTTTATAGTTCTATTTGATCTTTCTATGACTGTTTGACCTGTAGGATTGTATGGTATACCTGTAACATGCTTGATATTGTAATAGTCAAAATACCGTTTCATTTTCCTAGAGACATAAGCAGGACCATTATCTGTCTTTATTTGTGTAGGTATACCCATGATAGCCATGACTTCTAATAAATGAGTGATTACTGAATCAGCTTTTTCTGAACTTAAAGCAGTTGCCCACTGAAAGCCTGAATAAGTGTCAATGGTGTGGTGAACATACTTCAATTTGCCAAATTCTGCAAAGTGGAACACATCCATCTGCCAGATTTCATTCCTATGGGTGCCCTTCGGATTAACCCCTGCTGGCAGTGGCGTTTGGTTATACAAAGAGCAAGTAGGGCATTTCTTTACAATCTCCTTAGCTTGTTGCCATGTAATAGAAAACTCTTTCTTCAAACCTTTGCTATTAACATGATGTTTTTTATGAAATTCAGAGGCTTGTAGCACACTACCAATCAATAGTTGATCAATGTCTGCATTACCTTGTGCTAGAGGACCTGGCAGACCCGTATGGGATCGGATGTGTGTTATGTACATAGGGCAAAGCCTGTTCCTGATCAAATCTTGAACCTGGATAAACAATGAGGTTAGTTCTGTATCATCAGGTATAAATTCAGCAGTTTTAATATGTAAAATAACTCTTTCTGCGTATTGTGAATCAGTAACTATATTAATAGGTTCTTTAAAATCCCTTAGCACCATAAGAATGGCATATAATTCTGCCTTCTGGACAGAATCATAAGGACTTTGTTCCACCTTACCCAAGTCTTCTGATTTGTAACCTGCCTTCCCTGTTTTATTGGCATCAGTATAGGATGTACGGGCTCCAGTTATTGGAGCATCACGGATGATTCGAGGAAGGATCCAAGAAGTTCTCTTTATGAAGTTAAGTCTCTTGCTTTTTGGATAGTTGTTATTAATGTCTCCCAAAAAATTAGCACAAGCTCTCTGCCATGGTTCATTATCTTCCCATAATTTCTTTAGTTCATCAGCAGTGAAAGGCATTATAATTTCTGCTGGGTCTATGCCTGCTAGTGGACAAAGTCACAGCTTGCCTTTTATAATTAACTCAGAGACTTTTTCCACGTAAGTTTTCAGTTTCTTACTTGGTTTATGTGGTAAAAAGATCCATTCCAAGATAATATCATCTCTCTGCATTAAAATTCCTGAAGGAGAAATTTTTGATGGTAATATGACGAGAATACAATCGAGATCTGGATTCACCCTGTCCACATGTGCCTGTTGTAATTTTTTCTCAATCATTGTCAGTTCCTTTTCTGCTTGAGCTGTTAGTTCTCTGGGACTGTTTAAATCGTTATCACCTTCCAAGGTTTTGTTCAAATGAATTATTAGATCAGGTGTTATCCCAATAGCTGGTCGTAGACTGGAAATGTCTCCTAACAGTCTTTGAAAGTCATTAAGAGTCCATAGGCGATCTCTCCTAATTTGTGCCTTTTGTGTCTTAATTTTTTGCAAACCTATTTTATACCTAAATAATTAACAGGCTCTCCCTTCTGTATCTTTTCAGGAGCAATTTGCAATCCCCATTTAGGTAAAAGTATCTTTATTTCTTCAAACAGTTTGTTCAAGGTATCCATGTTTGAATCGGATAACAAAATGTCGCCCATGTAATGGTACACTATAGATTTGGGAAATTTCTTACGTATTATTTGCAATGGTTGGTTCACAAAATATTGGCACAAGGAGGTGCTATTTAACATACCCTGGGGGAGGATGGCCCAGTGGTACCTCTTGGAAGGTTGAGAATTGTTGTAAGTAGGCACTGTGAAGGCAAATTTTTCTCTATCTTCTTTTTGTAAAGGTATAGTGAAAAAACAATCCTTTAAATCAATAACTATAAGAGGCCATCCTTTTGGTAATAAAGAGGGCAAAGGGATTTCAGATTGCAGAGGGCCCATAGGTTGAATAACCTTGTTGATAGCTCTGAGATCTGTCATCATCTCCATTTACCTGATTTTTTTCTTAACCACAAATACAGGAAAATTCCAAGGGCTAGTAGATTGTTCTATATGTCCAGCATCTAATTGCTCTTGTACCAGCTGTTCTAGAGCCTGTAACTTTTCCTCAGCTAGAGGCCATTGCTTTGTCCATATTGGTTTCTCAGTCAACCATTTTAGAGGCAAGGCTGTTGGTATCTCTGAAGGGACTTCAATTGCTTGTTCTTGTACGGCCCAAATGGTCGGTTTTCTCTGTTTGTAATATCTTTTAATATTATTCTCAGAAATATAGGCTCTAGAAGTAGCAGGAATGTTAATTTGGGTATTCCATTGTTGTAATAGGTCACGACCCCATAAATTCATTGCAATATTGGCTACATATGGCCTTAATTTTCCTATTTGTCCCTCAGGCCCTATACATTCAACCCATCTCGTGCTCTGTCTTACTCGAGATAGGGTTCCAATTCCCAGGAGCTGAACATTTACATTCTGAAGAGGCCAATACGGATGCCAAGATTCTGGGGTAATGATACTTACATCAGCACCTGTGTCCAGCGGGCCAGTAATAAAAATGCCATTTACACACACTCTCAGCTTAGGTCTTTGATCATTTGTAGAAGTTTGCCGAAACACGCGTAACTCATCTTTCTGATCATTATTGTTTGTAACAGTAGGCATGGGGTTTCCTAATTGTCCTGATGAGGCACGTTCTCTGCAGAAACTGGAAATGACTGAACCATGTTTGCCATGGGGGCCTGTGAGGCCCCCCCTCACGTTTCCCATCTGTATCAGGTTGCCTTGTCTATCTTTTGTAGATCTGCATTCATTCATCCAATGTCTGCCTTTTCCACATCTTCTACATAAACCTGAAGGCTGAGTCCTCCTATTTCTGTTATTTCTTGAAGATGCATTATTATTATTTCTGAAAATCCATTGTTTACAATTCCTTTTCATGTGACTCATTTTGCCACAATTAAAACATTTGGTATTCTGGTGTCTCCTTTTACCATTTGAAATTGCTTCTTCTACCCATGCTTCAGTGCCATAATCAAATGTATCAACATCCTGTGTATGCAAGACCCATTCTTCCAAGGGTGCTGATCTGAACTTTAAAGGCCCCAAAATCTTTTTGCATCCCACATTTGCATTTTCATAAGCCAAAGACTCAATCATTATGCATCTTGCATCTGGGTCGGATATCCCTTTTTGCACAGCCTTAGTAAGTCTTTGTAAAAAATCACTAAAGGGTTCTCTCTGACCTTGTTTAATTGTGACAAATGATTCCATTCTCTGTCCTGGGTCTTGTACCCTGTCCCAAGCCCTTAAGGCTGCTGTAGTGCACATGGAGAGTGTGTTTTCATCCAAATTAGCTTGTTCCTGAGGGTTGGAAAAGAGTCCTTCACCTAGAATTTTATCTAGGGAAATGTCACTCCCCTTCGCCTTTTCTTGCTGTTCTAAAAGTCTAGCCTCTTGCCTGAATAAACATTTCCATTTCAATTGTGGTCCACTCTCAAGGACCGCAGAGGTCAGCTGAAACCAGTCTGAGGGGGTTGCTCTGCTTGTTGTGGCCCAAAATTTTTACATCTCTTTAACAAAAGAGGCATGCATCCCAAAAGTCATGACAGCCTGTTTAATTTCTTTGAGATCATTCATATGGACAGGCTCCCATGCATCTTCCTTGATGACCCTAGGGTTTCTGGAACCAATCACCTTCTCTGTTGTTATTACTGGAAAGGCAGGTAGAGCTGTAGGTAGAGCTTTGTGGAAATTGTCCCGGAGGGATTTACCCACAGATGTAGTTATAATTTGCCTTTCTACCATTTGCTCTTCTTCATCAGAATTTAGAAATTCCTCAATCTTTTCAATTCTATTCACCATTGCCTTCTGCAATGTCTGTATCTCCTGTCCAGAATTATGTTTCAAAGCCTTCATTGAGGATTTTAAAGTATGAAGTTTGTCCATTAGAGATAACTTCTCATCTTTGGACATAATTTTTATGGCATAAACCGTGCCTTCTTGTATTGACAATCTTTCCGCCAATCTGTCATAAGCTTTAGACAAAATTTGATTGTCACATTCAACAGTTTTGATTCTCTCGGTTAATGTTTCAGTCCCTTCAGAAAGTGACTACTGAAATTTATGATCCAAATCATTTGCTCCTTCTTCCATAGTAATGAATTTCCCCTTAATATCAGCCACTAATGTTTCAGTTCCTACAGAAAGGGACTGGAGTTTACGATCCAAATCAGCTGTTCCCTCTTCCATTGTAATGAATTTCTCCTTAACATCAGCCTGAACCTTTTCTAAATTTTGCTCAGTCAACAGAGTCTTGTTAAACAAAGATTTGTTCTCTTCCTGTAGAACTTCAAACTGATTTTTGAGAAGATTATTGTCATGCTTAATAGTTTTTTAGATGTTCAACCTCTGCCTTAAGAATCCTGGATTCGTCTCTTAAAGACTTCATCATATTCTGTTGTCAAACCACATAGTACCAAGGAAAACTACTAATCCCAGAAAGATCCATAGATGTGGGGTGCTAGACACCTCTTGTAAGATCTCCCACATGGCACACTCAAAAAGACTGTTAAAGTCCTGGATAGTTCTATTCTCAGACATTTTATTTATAAAAGAAAAAAAAAATTACCTGCAATGACTGGTTCCTGCCAGTGGTGGCGAAAGAGTCCACTTGAGTCCACGTGGAGAGCCGGTCTGAAACAACTCAAAACCAAAATTTGTTGTTCTGCCTGAGGAGTTAGAGTGGATGCAGAATCAGACCAAATCTGCCGCTGTGGCGGTTTGTGTTGCAAAACTGCAGGTATTTAAGCTTCCGTGTTCCACTCCAAAGGCCAAGACAAGGTGTGGGGGAGGGAGGACCGTGCGGGCCTGTGCACTGTGGCGACTGCGACTGCAGGGCGACCGAGCACCCAGGACCTGTTGTGGGTGCGGCAGGGTACCTGCTTGATTTCAAAAGCTTCCTGAGCTCCAGTAGCTAATCTTGCTCACAAAGGCTGGTAAAGATCGAGCTCACAGCCCCTCCCCCTTCCCCCCCCCCCCGTGCCGGGGATGGGGCAAGTTTGCCCTAATGTTGAATGCCAAATGTTGTGGCTTAGATTAATGCAGGACCACAGGAAACAGGAAGGGGCACACAGCTTTCTGCACGCCCAATTTATAAGTAAATGCTCGCACGAGGCAAGCCTGCCCCCAAGGGCTGGCTTAACCCTACAAGTGGATTGATATCCAGGTCTTAGATTTGGTTCCATTGGTCCTCCTGCCTGTTTTTACGACTATACCAGGCTGTGTTCAGTACTGTAGCTCTGTAGTAGAGTTTGAAGTGAGGGATTGTGATGCCTCCAGAAGTTCTTTAATTGTACAGGATTGTTTTGGCTATCCTGGGCTTTTTGCTTTTCCATATGAAGTTGAGTATTATTCTTTCGAGGTCTGTCAAGAATTTTTCTGGGATTTTGATGGGCATTTCATTGATTCTAGATTGTTTTTGGTAAGATTATCATTTTTACTATGTTAATTTTGCCCACCCAAGACCAAGGGAGATCTTTCCACTTTCTGGTGTCTTCTTCATTTTTTTTCTTCAAAGATTTAAAGTTCTTGTTATACAAGTCTTCCACCTTTTTTGTTAAAGTTTCTCTGAGACATTTTATGCTATTTGTGGCTATTGTGAAGGGTGATGTTTCTCTGATTTCTCTCTCAACCCATTTATCATTTGTGTAAAGGAGGGCCATTTATTTTTTTTTCTTAATCTTCTATCGTGCTACACTACTAAAAGTATTTTTGAGTTGTAGAAGTTCCTTAGTAGAACTTTTGGGGTCACTTATGTAAATTACCATATCATCAGCAAATAGTGAGAGTTTGACTTCTTCTTTCCTGATTTGTAGCCCCTTGTTCTCCTTCTGTTGTCTTATTGCTCTAGCTATGACCACAAGAACTGTATTGAATAGATATGAGGAGAGTGGACAACCTTGTCTTGTTCTTGATTTCAGAGGAATTGCTGGGAGTGTCTCTACGTTTAGTTTGCTGTTTGCTGTTGGCTTTCTGTGTTTTTTATTATGCTTATATGTTTATATGTTTCTGTGTTTTTTATTATGTTTATATGTGTTTATATGTTTATATGTGTTTATATGTTTATATGTGTTTATATGTTTATATGTGTTTTATTATGTTTAGGTTTATTCATTGTATCCCTGCTCTCTCCATGACCTTTATCATGAAGGGATGTTGTATTTTGTAGAAAACTTTTTCTGCATCTAATAGTTCATCTAATTATCATGTGGTTTTCATTTTTCAGTTTGTTATGTGGTGGATTACATTGATAGATTTTTGTATGTTGAACCATCCCTGCAACTCTGGGATGAAGCTGACTTGATGATGGTGGATGATGGTTCTGATATGTTCTTGGATTTGATTTTCCAGTATTTATTGAGTATTTTTGTATTAATGTTCATGAGTGAGATCGGTCTGTAATTCTCTTTCTTAGTGATGTCTTTATGTGGTTTGAGTATCAGGTAATTGTAGCCTCATAGAAAGGGCTTGGCAATGTTTCTTCTGTTTCTATTGTCCCACTTTAAGAACTTATTAGAAGCCGAGCGGTGGTGGCACACGCCTTTAATCCCAGCACTCGGGAGACAGAGGCAGGCGGAGCTCTGTGATTTCGAGACCAGCCTGGTATACAGAGCTAGTTCCAGGACAGGCTCCAAAGCCACAGAGAAACCCGGTCTCGAAAAACAAACAAACAAACAAACAAAAAAAGAACTTATTAGAGAGAGGAAAAGACACGTGTGCAGGTTGGAAAGACCTAGTGCTGAGAAGAAAACATGAAGTGGATGAGTCCAGTTTAGAAAATGCTTAGCACATGTGCATAGGGACTTGGCTTACATAGCTGTAACTTCTGCAGGGTAGATCAAGATCACACAGTGTTTGAGGCCCTGGATGGCTATGTAAGTTGCTACAACACTTGATGGCACATGCCTGGCTCTGGAACCCAGAAGTGCCAGTGCTTGGGGTGGCTAGATAATTTGGAAGAATGATGGGTGATGGAAATGACAACATTTCACCCTTATGTTTACTATACAAATTAGGGGGTTAAGAGCAGCAGATGGGCAAGAATAGGGCATCGCATATATCGAGAATGGTTCTTGCTGATTTGTGGACATCGCAAAATTAGGGTCCTTGGCCACATCTTGGGGTAGCTGGTTATTCAGTGTGTTCTGGTCTTTGTGGAACTGGCTGACTAGCATGTCAGTACCAATCTATTCCAGAGAGAATGTTGAGCACCAATGACTCCTGGAATTTGTTTTCTTCTTGGCACAATTGGACTTTGGGCAAGAAACTGCCCATGTCTCAACCAATGACAAAGTAAACAATGTCTGGACTGGATAAGCAGGACACAAGGAAAAGGACTGCCAAAGCTTGCCAAGACAGGGGAAGATGGTTCTAAAAATTTTTCTACCTCTGAAAATGGTCTGTCAGTTATGCTTGGTCTTAGCCAAAAATTGATTGCTTCAACATTGCAAATGAGACTTTGGGTGATTGCTCAGGTAGCCAATTTCTCTGTCATATACTGCTTGCTTGGATTCTGCTTGATTACACTTCCTGCCTACTCAAGTAACATTATCTCCCTTCTCAGGCCTTCCATGGGGTTGAAGATTACATAGTCTTAGTCATCTTCTTCTTATGATTTGGTTAAGCCAATTTCCGATGTTTTAGATGTTTAAAGACTTAGAGTCTTTAAAATAGAATGTTTATTAAAACATTTATCATGTGTTCCTTGCTTAATATTGTATATGTTGGTTGTAATTTTATACTTGATATCTGTTCATATTGTGTATAGTTTTGTATTGGGTTTTTATAGTTCTTATTTTGACAAAAGTGGGAGATGATGGGGAATCTTTGAAAACCACTTATTTTTAAGAGGTGGGACCAAGTAAGGTTGTGACTTTCTGAGACCAGGAGAAAAATTCCACAGGGCTCAGATGCATACGCTTTGTGGTTCCCTGAAGAACAGCTGAGCTTGGACGTCTTGTTCCTATTTCGTGAGTTTGACCCCTATAATAAATAAAAACTATAATTGTTTTATCTTTTAGCTAGCCTAGTTATTTATTGATCCAAGAAAATTCAACAAGTAAAAGGTTTGCAATGAGATTAGTGAATCCACTAAGGGAGGCCCTCAAGCTTGGCACCTGTGGGAGTTACAAGAATTATCTTAAAGGGGCCATGCCATTTAGGGGAAAGGGATGAGGGGTGTTGGTCTGGAGAAGAGAGAAGGACCTGATCCCCGATGTTAACTGGAGATGGACAGGGCTGGCGCGTGGTTAGGGTAGTGAGTAAAGTCCCATAAGAGGGAGCAGAGGTGATGAAACAATAGGGTGAGCAGGTGAGCAGGGAGGGCTGAGGATTTAGGCCAGCAGTCAGGAGGGGTTGACCATACATGAGTTCAAAGGGCAAGATGGACAGGGGTCTTTTGGGGAGAGCCTGTGGCCTGAAAAGAGCCAAAGGCAAAAGCTTTTCCCAGTCAAGGAGAAGTTCCTGTGACATCTTAACAAGAATATTTTTTAAGAAATGCTTAGTTCATTCTACCTTTCCTGAGGACCTAGGATGGTATAGGATATGAAAATGCCAGGGAATGTGAGGAGCCGTAGATAGTGTGAGAGATCTGGGAGGTAAACTCTTGACCATTCTCCGACTGAAGCAAGGTTGGGATTAGAAACTGGAGACTAATTTCCTGGAGCAGGACTTCAGAAACTGTCAGGACCCTCTTATTAGTGATGGGAAACCTTCAGTCCACCCACACATGGTATCTACCTAACCCGGGAGATATTTAACCCATCTGACTGTGGGCACATGAGTAAAATCAGGCTGTCACTCACTTCCTATAAGGGAGCTCATTTCCTGGTGGGTGGGAAAAGGGAAGCTACAATACCTGAACTTGGAATCTGACTTTTGATAGATTTTATAAGAGGCAATGATAGTTTTTAAAAACTCTAAGTCCTCCGGGGTGTGTTAGAGGTGAGCTTTGACAAAGTAGACAGAGTCTGACTACATGGATGAAGAGTTGACATAGGTTGGACAGAATTGGCCAAGTGTCAGGTGGTGACTGTGAGAATGTGGGCTGTACTATGAACCCCCTGAGGTGATTGAATTAAGTCTGGGCCTGGAAGGCTGCTGCCCTGGCTGCTTGGTGAGCTCGGTTATTTCCCTTAGAGATGATGGAGTCTGATCCCTTAGAGATGATTAGATTCTGATGAGACTGGCAGTGAATATTTCCTATAGCTCTGGGGAGATGGGAGGCCTTTAACATGGCCATAATGTGGTCTAGTTAGTTATGAATCCTCCTTCTGTTGTAAGAAGCCCTTGCTCTTTCCAGATAGCACCATTGGTAGGGAAAATAACAAAGCAAATTTTTATTTGGTGTGGGAAGAGAGGGGACCCCTGTGGTCAACCTCCACCTGCTGTCTGGTTTATTAGAACAAGGAGAGAGTGGGATTGTTTTCTTAATAAAGGAAAATTATGGACAAGTCACCAAAGGACAATAAATGACCCGAATTTAACTAAACAGGTAAATTTTACACCACTGGCTAAAGATATACATATGGCAGAATGACCAAAATGTAATTCATAATCACAAAACCCTAGAACCAAGTTATTTCAAAAACCACTTGGTCTGTAAAACACCAAAATAAATCCAATAAACGGCCAGCCTCTGTCTTGTTTGCTAAGGAGTCCAGGGACTGGTAGTGACTGTTTTGGCCTCTGCGGGTGAGTAGCATCTGCAGAAGGTACAGGATGGCTGGTTTGTTCCCCAGTTCTTCAGAAGGAACCCAGAGCAGTTCGCCTCCTCTCCAGGTACCCCATCCACCATGGAGAGAAGAGCCATAGGGGCTATCACGTGCTTGGAGAAAATACTGCACACCAAAAGAGTGGCATTGACCCATGGACTTCTCAGTAAGTGACTGCCCTCACCACCCTACCAAGGCACAGGTATTTACTCGGTGCAGCTCACAATGCATAGGTGTTGGAGAAATCACTTCTGCAGGACAGGCCAGTCAGAAGGAAGCCTCCTGGTCTGAACAGGGCTGTACTTGACTGAGACTCTGGTGAGCACTCAACATCTGGTGCATGGCTGGCCGTGATCATATAGTGGTTAGTACTCATCATTGTGGACGCAGCAACCTTGATTCGAATCCGAGTCACGGCAATCATTGTCCTTCCTCTCTGGTGTGCTGCTTTCTTTTCCCCATAAACCTACGCCTAGCTAATGTCTTGACACAGACTCCAGAATCTCTAGTTCAAGTCCTGCAGACATGGAGGAACTCAAACACTATTAGTACAGTTTGCTGCTTGGAGTCTTCACTGTCAATCACGCTGTCTCAGGTGGACTCACAAAATCGCCATCACTGTCAGTCACCCTAGGCCCAGCGCATAATAAGCACCATCTTTGAGCAACACCCCTAGCCCAGGTATTGGTCATGTCAGCATGATGCAGGGTCTGAATATTCCTATCTGGTATTTTGTCTTAGTAATAACACTTTAGTGGGAAATCTTGTTTTCTATGTCCTGCCCTCCGTTTATGTGTCCTCCCCCCATTCCTAGTGATGGCTCCTAGTAATGGAGTCTCAACTGGCCATCTCCTTCACCAGGCAAGGATTCCAACGGTAGAACTAAGTTGCATTCAATTCAGTTGTTGGACAAGGGTGCCCCATGGAAATCTCCAAACCACCCAGGCTGCTGCTAAGACACAGGGCTGCTCTCCAGAAACTGCCAGCAGGTCCCATTGCTGAGGTAACATCCACACATGGAACATGGGGAAGTCAAGCTGGCTCATACAGGAAGCCTGCATCCCTATGTTCTAGTAGTTGGGTGTGGGAGGGTACTCTGTGGCCTATTGAAAGAGAAAAGCAGATGCCAACCACCGAGTCACAAAGCCCTTGACCTTCAAAATGTCCTGCCTACAAAATATGAAGGACAATGGTGGCACAGAACTTGTGAGAATAGCCAACTGGTGTCTGAATTGATTAAGGCCCACTCCACAAGAAGGAACCCACACCCAACACTTGCTTGTGTAGCCAAGAACCAGAGTAGATAGATAGATAGATAAATAGATAGATAGATAGATAGATAGATAGATAGATAGATAGATAGATAGATACTAGATAGCCCAGTAGTAGACAGCCCAGAGACCAAGGGTAAAAACAAACACTACTGTTTTATAAAATATATATATATATATATATATATATATATATATTACCATATGTCTCTGGATATCTACTGCTGTGCTATCAAATATCTATACATCTATCAATTCACCTATCTACTGGGCTATCATCTGTGTATCTATCTATCTATCCACCTATCTATTGGCCTATCAACTATCTATCTACGTATCTCCTGGGCTATCAACTATCTCTATCTATATATGTATCTATCTATCTATCTATCCACCTATCTATTGGGCTATCAACTATCTATCTACCTATCTCCTGGGCTATCAAATATATATATATCAACCTATAAATCATCTTTCTCCCTTTTTTATAGTATTGCACAGAAACACTCTCCACAGAGGTATGTGGCCACTGATACAGGCTCCTTTTACTCCAGCTAGTCATAAGGCTCCTCATAATATTGCTTACTTAGACTATCAAGAGGGGTTCCTTACGCCACCTCTTCCCAAAGAATGTTCATCTCAAATTCTTCATTGGATTAGACAGTCCTAACCTGTATTGTCAACCAAGATTAGAGGTGAAGAAATCCATTCCAATCAGACAGTCAGCGATCCTCGTTCTGCATCTGGGACCTCTGTGAGCCCTGCATGGATGTGTGGCAGCCTAAGAAAATTAGCATGCCTGCTTCATGTGCCTGTCCCTACAGGTCTCAACAAACATCTGTCTTTGGTTGGAGCTGATCCAATCTACTGATAGAGCACATAGGACTGGGAGGACAAAGTCAAGGGCAGGGACTGGAGAGATGGCTCATGCATTAAGTGCACTTTTGGCTGTCTCAGGAGACACACATGACAGCAAACAAACCTCTTTAATGTGCTTTCCAGGTGGAATCCACTGCCCTCATGTGGACACTGTGGGAATTGAATGTATTTGAATGTACGTGGTGGCAAAACACCCAAAAGTAGAAATAAAAGCACCACAAAATGACCCAACCTGTCTTGAAGGACATTATTTCTACTGTGCTGTTATCATTTTTGCATATCACTCACATTTCAAGGAAACCAGAGGCAGATTGCTTTGCATTTCCTGATTTCTTTTGTACATTCCTTTGTTGAATGTTCTCATTTCCTGAGAGGCCAGGAACAATGTAGTTGTGTGATGTAAGACGCCCCAATGTATGTTGTGAATATGTTTTACTATCATTTCTTAATAAAGAGGCTGATTTGGTCAAGGGTAAGGGAGAATATAGCTATGCAAATCCTATCAAAGATACCGAGAGAAGGAAGGCAGAGTCCAGGAGATGTCATGAAGCCACCAGAGGAGTGGGATGTCAGAGCATTAGTGGTAAATCATAGCCATGTGGCAATACACAGATTAATAGAAATGGGTTAAAGTAAGAACTAGCTGTAATAATCTGAGTCATTGACTGAATAATTATAATTAATATTAAGCCTAAGAGTATTCTTTATAAGGAGTCATGTAACCGGGCAGAACACAGAAAAGTTTCAGACTACATTTAGTTGTGTTTCCCTTCAGATTGTGCTGCATGATGATGTCATGATCATGTTGTACAGTGTGTGTACCACATTTTAATGGTAGGGAAATATATGACCTCAGGGATGCAGTTTGTCTAATTTTCTGTAGACTAGTGGGAATACAAGGAGGAGGCCATGCCATCCGTATCCATATCCAAGGTGCCATCTGCCTGTGTAGACCATGGTTGGAAAATCATTGTGTATTCCAAATTGCCTGGAACTTGCTGATATTGATCCGTGACTGTGAGTTGTGTGTTTACAGGACTGTGACAGCTTCTCTGACCAAAAAGAGTCTTAAGAGTGAAAAGTTGAAAACTGATTTTTATTCATAAAACATTCATTGTATTCTATGGGCACATCAAAACAGCGGTTATTACAGACAGTGTATACCCTTAGCAAACGACTAAAACTATGGAATTAATAAAAGAAATAAGAAAATATAACAAAAACTTACACTAAAATGTAGAAAACCAAAAGACTAATGCACAGATATCCCAAGATATAAACCACCCAAACAAAAGCAATCTAAAACATAACAAAAACAACCAACCAAATAAAATTAAACAAAATTCCCATTTTCCCTTGAAATATTCTTTAAGAAAAAAACAAATCAATAACACGAGACACAAGGAAGTAGATTCATCTCTGTAGTGAATTATCTTCAGCAACACTTGTGTGTGATATGGGGTCAGCGTCACCTATGCACTAGAGAGAGAATCTTGGGCTTTTGGGTGTGGTCAGTCTGGATAGCAGTGTGACAGAGTCTTCCTTGTCAGATTCCACATCACATATGCAGTCAGCTTGCCAAAGCCCTTGACAGTAGCTGACAGAATGACTCTTGTTTACGCACATATCTCCCTCCATGTTGTTTTGCCCACACTAGGACCACTTGGTGATGGATGTTCGGCTTCTGACTAATTTGTGGGGTGTCGTCTGAATCTCAAGCTTATTTCTGATGCAGTCTTTTCTCTGAAAATTTTGAGCCAACAGAGGTGAATCAGATTGTGGCTGGATCCTCTGATGATTGGTTGATATTTGCCTCAATGTTGTGCTCACAGCAGAAAGGGACATGGCTTTTCCAAGGAGGCCTGGATCCTGGAGTGTAGAATGTCATGCCTTCAAGGTGTCTCTGGTTACCTTCAGGCTTCTCAGTTTTCTTACGAGGTGCTGTCAGAGAAGAGATGGAAATCAGACACAGAAACAGTCTCTCTGGGGCACAGGCAACAACAAAATCAGGGCCTTTTCACCCCTAGTAAAGAAAAGTCAAGGAAGGAAACCCACACCGTGAATCCCCTTGTTAGTGGGAATGGGGCTCAATGGTGGCTCACTTGCCTGGCACATAGTGTTCCTGCTGCAGCAGCTCCATCTGCAGGAGGCTCTCCTCCTGGGCTGTGGTCTGTTCCAGTGCATGCTGGAGATGTTCAAACCTAGAGGAGGAAGGCAACTGGGACACAGGCCTGCTGGGGCCCTGCCATGTCAGCTTTTGAGCCCCCACCAGCCAGACAACCCATCATCACCTTTTAGCTGAGCTCATTGACTGCTTCCCTAAGAGAAAAAGTCAGAGTGCCCCTGGGATGGTTTTTTTCTCAGCGTTTAAAAAATGCTATTAGTTGAACTGAAAAATACACTCTGCTGGACATGAAAAAATGGCATTTTTTCAACAGTCCAAAAGCATTCTTTTGGAGAAATATCAATATCTGAGTCACAGTTCACAAAAGATATTCCTGGCCTGAATTAGACACCAAGTGAATGTGAGCAACCTGTAAAACTCTATGTCTGCACTCTAGTGGAGCCCACACAACACTGCAGAGTGCTCTGATTATCCCTACAGCTCAGAACCTACATGGGGTTAATTTGTCAACTCCTAATCTGTTTATGGCCAGAGTAAATCTTCTCACAGGAAACTGATGAACCCTGCAGAGAGCCTGCATCCAGCAGGAGTGTTCTGCAGCAAAGTTAGCAAGAAGATTAGAAACTTCTCTCTAAATGTGATGTTCCTGAAGGAAAATAAAGTGGCAGAGGACACACTGTCCTTCACAAGAGAAGAAGGGACACAATCCCCAGAAGACTAATAACCAAGCATATGGTTTCCTGGACAAAAGTTTCTAGTGATTAGCCAAATCATATTCTGAGGTATTTTGTACCAGGGTGTGGGTGTGAGCCTTGCCAAATAGATTAAAACACAAACAGGTCAGAGACCCCAAAACAGAGAATCCACTAGACTACAACTGCTTCTGTCAGTCCGTGCTCCTACCTCGTCTGGGACTCAGTGAAGTGATGCTGCAGCTTTATTGCCAACTCCCTTTGCTGGGTAACCAGTTTCTTCCGCTTTAGCAGGAATTGAAGGTGTTCCTCCAGTCTTTGATGTTCCTATTCATTAGAGGATTGTGTTCTTAGGACAGGGTTGTCATGTGTGCATGCATATACACAAACACAAACAAATGTGCTTACACAGTCATGATCATCACAAGTACATGGGTGCTCACATACAAGCACACTGCATTGCATGCTCATGTGTAGTTCCTAGCTAACAATATGGAAGAAGAGATCACCTGGGATCCTATGAAGAAGAGAGTTAACTTTCATTAGCCCACAGCCTCTCCCACCGTATTCTAAACCAGGCACAGGGGTGTGGTGATATGATGAGGAATGTGTGCTTTGTCTCTGTTTTGATAATTTTCATTCTATTTCTACTTTATATGTGTGGGTGTTTTGCCTGCCTGTGTGTCTATGCACCACATGCATGCCTGGTCCCTGGGAGAAGAATACAGTGGGCAGAGCAGTCAATGTAGTGCTTGTCTTGTACACCCAGGCCACAAATGGTGGGTGCCAGGGTTCCCTGATCAGTTATCTAAGCTTGCATACAAGTTTTCCAGTCTGTACATTATAGGCTTAGATCCGTGGTACAGGACTACTGCCTGATGGTGGACCAGTCTCTTCCTTTCATTCAGTTCTTCCCCGTGGCTCCAGAGACAGTAGGTTCCTCCAAAAGGAGCTCTCTAAACCACAGGTTACCTCATTTTGGGCCCAATGAGTTCAAGAAATGAGTTCAGAAAACCAAAAAATCTCTACCACAAGAATTCAAATAAATCTTTGCATCCAGAAAGATGATTATGTCAGGAATTTGTCTAAGTAACAAAAGAAGGCTGATTCGTGGCCTAATGAGTGCATGTATTGCTTCATGCTTAACAATATTTCATGGAAGGGCTTGACTTCATTGGAAGTTTAATCATCAATGAAGGGCATTTGAATATTTTCTGGTTTGGCAGTGCTCTGAGGAATGCTTCTATAACCCTGGTGTCCCCTAGATTCTCCGTGAACCCTTACTTCTTATTCTGAGATCACACGGTCATCTGGGGACAGCAATCCAAGTTTCTGAAAAATTATACATAGCTTCTCACAGGGTTAAACCATTTTACACCAATAGCAATAACTGAGGGTCCTCATTTCTTCCAACCCCCTCAGGCCAAATTTGTCTCAGTGTAAAGAAGCTTGGAATGAAAGCAGCTTCTGAGCGCTGCAGACACAACATGCAGTGAGTGCTTCAGATGATGATGAGCCTGAGTGGGCTGCACTACGACAGCCTGTTCTCACAGCTCAGCATGGCTATGGGCCTTCCGCTGGGGAGACACCTCTGCAGTTCAGCATCTCTAAATGACAAAATTAATGTGGGAGTCTTCTGTTTTGTGTTAATTTCATTGGTTAAATAAAGAGAATGCCTTGACCCTTTAATAGAACAAAAAATTAGGTAGGCGGAGTAAACAGAACAGAATGCTGGGAGAAAGAAGCCAAGTCAGGCAGTCGCCATGATTCTCCCACCAGACACAGGTTAAGATCTTCCCTGGTAAGCCACCTCATGGTGCTACACAGAATATTACAAATGGGTTAGATCAATATGTAAGAGCTAGCCAATAAGAGGTTGGAAGTAAAGGGCCATGCAATGTTTAAAAGAATACAGTTTCCGTGTAATTATTTCGGGTAAATCTAGTCGGGTGGCGGGAAGCGTCCTGCAGGTCCTACAACAGAGTGGCGCCCAACGTGTTAAAATGGATCCATATAAAACCTGAAAGAACTTAATGCAGCTTTTTGCTGTTTGTGGGTGGCATGCTGCAGAGAAAATTTCCTGACTTGGCAACCTTAAAAAAAAAAACAAAAGCCGCGTGCAGTTATAAAACGCAGCTTCCTGGGCCCTGCCGCTGGTACAAACTCTGGCTATGGTGCATTTGTGTTCCCGCTCGGGATCGGGAAGAGTACTCTGAGACCATGCCTGTGCTCCCAGCCTGGGCACACTGGGATCAGGAGATCAGGCTTAGAGAGCATGGCGGATTTCTGACGCCATTCAGAGAGACGTTTGCAGGCTGCACAGTGCTCTGTGTGTCAGATTTGGCTGTAACTTGGATGAAAAGAGTTTCTTGCTGCACACTCAGTCTCAGAAGTAAACTGCTGAATTCGGCTCCAATGTGGACTTGCTGTGTGCCTGGAACTGTGCGCAGCTCAGGGGCACCAAATGGCTCTGAGACAGGAGCGGCAGCTCCATGCTGATATGTGCTGACCTCAGGCAGGAACGCTCATAATTACAATAATAACAGCGCAGTTAAAGTTTAGACTGGCAATAAACAGGCAGTACTGTATTACCCCTACATGGTGCAACTTAAGTTTTTAAGAAGTGCTTAGCATTTTAAGAACTGCTCCTGAATAATAAAAAAATTAGAATTCACAATAGGACAGATTCAGACATAGGCTTGGGAGAGAGAAGAAAAAAATATAGAAATAAATTTAATGGCTTTAAAAAAAGGGTAAAGTCTTTAAAGAGACAGAATAAAGTAAACTGATAGAGTAAAAATAAACCACATAAAAATAAAAAAATTCACAGAGAGTCTGGATTCTTTGTATTATTGTGTTTTCTTTGAATCTTTTGACTGTAAAGGAGCTAAGTACAGAGAGACATTTCATTATATGAACTGCCAAGCTAAACCAGAATGGATATCATAAGGGTATGACTTCAGAATTTGGGTCTAAGGATATGATGCTTTGGAGAGGGTCTTCTTTTGTTTTCACAGAGGATGAGACCCTGTGGATTGCTTCTATCCCAATATGGTATGATAGACCACACCCTCCTGAAAGGTTACTGTGAACACCTTCAAAAAATTACTTCACTCAACTGCCGACTGAGATGAACCTGGCACACACGTTACACCATAAAAGACCTGATTAACAGCGCCCCCACTCAGCATGAAGCAGTTTGGAGAGAAAAAACTACGCCCATATTCCCAAATATTTGTTTATAAATGTTCTTTTACATTTAAAGGGGGATATGCTATAGATATGGATAATTTGCATTGGTATGGATTTTAAGGTCAATTTTGATATATGCATATGTATTTCTGATCTTGATTAAGGAATTTTGATTGTGTAGTTCATTTTTAAAATGTAATGTATAATTAGGAAATATAGGTTGTTGATGGATAATCATAAATATTAGTCAAGCATGTAGTCATGTTAGTTAGATTTTCTAGATATATAGAGATATATTTCAATTAGATAGGCATTCTTCATATCTTTCAAAGACTACAGAACATGGCATTTAATGTTTTAATAACTTAGGGCTTTTCATGATAATAAGACGTGTCTGCTCCTGGGAGCACCGCTACTTCTAGAGGAAGATGGGCATCGAAGAGGATCCTTATGAACTTTGATAGCCATTTGGGCAAGAAACTGCTCTTGCCTGGACTGTTACATAAACTGGACACAAAGAACCCACAGAGAGAGGACTGCTGAACTTGCCTAAAGGTGAGATGGTCTTTTGGGGTTCCTGCTTCATGAAAGAGTCTGCGAGACATTCTGCAGGACACAGCAGAAAGTGACGGAACTGTCTTTGGAATTTTCATGCTTCATGGAAAAGTCTGCTGGATACTATGAGCCTGAAGGCCAAAGATGGATGCCCAAATGGTACAAAAGAATTTTGGGTGACTGTCCAGTCAGCGATATGTCTCTGTCATATCTAGAGTTTTGGATTTCTTGTTTGCTTAGGTAATATTATATCCTTCTGGAGTCTTTTGATAGAGTTGAAGAATAAATAGATAGTTATAGTTTTCCTTAGTTATGATATAAGATGAAATAGATATAAATATTGTAACTGTAATTCTTGCTTGATAACTGCTTTGTTATATGTAATTTTAATATGTTAAAGTTAAAGCCCCTTTTTTGTTTAAACAGAGAAAGGGGAAATGATGTGGGAGTCTTCTGTTATGTGTTAATTTCATTGGTTAAATAAAGAAACTGCCTTGGCCCTTTAATAGGACAGAAAATTAGGTAGTCGGAGTAAACAGAACAGAATGCTGGGAGAAAGAAGCCGAGTCAGGCAGTCGCCATGATTCTCCCACCAGACACAGACGCAGGTTAAGATCTTCCCTGGTAAGCCACCTCATGGTGCTACACAGAATATTACAAATGGGTTAGATCAATATGTAAGAGCTAGCCAATAAGAGGTTGGAACTAATGGGCCAAGCAGTGTTTAAAAGAATACAGTTTCAATGTAATTATTTCAGGGAAAGCTAGCCTGGTGGCGGGAAACGGCCCACAGCTGCTACAACACAAAATCAAGGCCAAGATCCAAGATTCAAATGAGCCAAAATTAGACAAAGGTGAAAGGAAAATGGCAGCAGGCGCTGATGAGGAGAAAAAAACAGGATACAGAAGTTGTTAGTGGGCAGTCACCTTACACCCAGAGGAGAGAAGGACACACATGCTCAATCAGACTTTCCTGCTCTCAGGCACTTTGATTTGCCTCAACACGCTCTTTCTCACCGTCATGTCCTACATTACCTTGGTTTTCTGCAAAGTATTTCTTTGCAGATGAATATTTATGTCTCTACAAACATCTGTTTTGTGGTCCTTGGTTCTAGTTAGCTGTGCAAAAGATGGGCAGCTCCTTGTGCTCTGTGACAAATAAATGCTAACCTCAGCAGTAACAGTACTTTCTATTAGCATTGGTCTCCATCATCTTTAAAGATGTCCATCATTCCATGAGTGAACATACATATAAAGGCTCAAACACATATTCTCAAACCCACAAAGATACATATAAACACAACACACACACACACACACACACACACACACACACACACACACACACACACCTCCTGAACCCAGAATAGCAAAGGATAAGACTAGAGTGTTGCAGCAACTTTCCTGTTGCAGGGGGAGGCAGCGGTCCTCAGTGCTGTCTCTCAGTGCTCTTAAACTCAGTCAGGCTTCTGCCCTAGTCTGAACTTCTTTCCCCTTTAAGCAAAGTTCTTCAACTCAAGATGCACTGATCATACAGGTGAGGGAAAACCTCTGGACACCTGAGTTCGACCAAAAGACCAAGTCCCAAAGGAAGAAGGTTGCACAGGAAGCCTCCCGATAGCTCTAAGCAGACTCATTCTAGTCTTCTAAGTAACCTTACCCAGGCTCCTCCAGAGAAGACCTTGATAGCACCAGAGAATGAGACTGACCCATGGTCATGACAAAACAACTTTGAACCATAACACCAAGCATATAATAGGAAAATAGCCTCAGATCAGTCAGTAGGAGCCCAGTGAGGTCAGCAGAATGTTGTTCTGAAATGCAGAACTCTGTACAACTATGAGGTGAGTCTGTACTAAGACTAAACCATGTGCATGTTAGAATGAGCATCAAAATGTCAGCAAAGACATAGACTGCAATTTCTGTGTTAAGAGGCCAATTAGACAAACAAACATTTCCTGGGAGGTGACCTTAGTTCGGTGAAAAGAAAAAAGTCCACTTTTAACTTTCAAAATAGCTCTGTGGCTTGAATTTTTTTAATTAAAGACTCATTAATTGCAAAATAGTGAAAATGTGAAAAATTGAGAAATACACCAAGTCCTTTCTCTTTCTTACTAAACAAAGCAGTTAGCAATAAGATGAGACAGAAAAAGATAGGAATCTCTACCTGTGAGGAGACAGGAGATCCACAGAGCTCTGGCCTGGTAGCTTAAGCAGAACAAAAATATTCTGTTCTAGCAAACAAATGATCCCCAGGTCCTTGAACTCACTCACTCACTCACTCACTCACTCACTCACTCACTCACTCACTCACTCACTCACTCAAAGCTCTGTGATTCTCCCTATGTGGCTCCCAGGATAGAACATCCTGGGATGTTCCTACCATACTGACATGTAGGTGTGTGATATGTGATTTACCAATCTCCCTCAAAGGACTGCAGCTTCTACCAGAGCAGGATGGTTTGTTTGCCACTCTGGTTGTGTCTTCCCAAAGGTTATTCCCTAGAAAGACTTGTGAAGGATCCCAGAAATGAACTCTTAGATGGAATGGATGTGGTCAGCTGGGTAACTGAGTGGACAGTTACATGGCGGTGTACATGGGTGTGGGTGTGTGGCTAGATAGGTGGGCAGCTTGCTCCTGCTGCCTCAGCTTACCTGCTGCTGCTTTGTCAAGAGGTCACAGATCTTCTCAAGGGCCTCCTCACACAGCCTCTTTGACTCCTCATAAGATTCTTTCAGGAAGATCTGCTCCTGCTGCAGCTTTCTGTTGTCCTCTCTCAACATGCCCACTTTTTCCTTCATCTGTGTCCTTTCCCTCAGAAGCCGGCTGTGGAGGGTGTTTAACCATCACAAACAATGATGAGTTCCAGTCCACCTCCATCTGCCACTCCTTTATTCTAACACCACCTTCCCTGCTAGGTCCCATGTCTCAGACAGCCCCAGACTGCAGCCCACATTAGCGATGCCAGTGTCACCCAGGTGATGTACCTCTGAGAACAGGATTCTGCACCCCTAACACACACTGATCCTACACTGGCCATGGTATTGGGAGACCATCGTCAGGAATAGAGCAAACATGGTCTGAAGTAGGACAGAGAACACAAGAGGAATACATTCCACATCTGTGTCCCATAACAACAGGTGCGGTAAGCCCCTGTCAGAGTCCCAGACACCATTCATGGTGCAAACCATGTTTTCTATCTAGAAGCTCTGGAAGCTGACATGACAATTTTGGGAGGGGCTCTCAGATTCCTTGCACATAGAAGAAATCAGTCTAGGAGGACAAGTACAAGTTAAACAAGCTAGAAGCACAGCCCCCCACATTGGTTCAAAGAGAAATAAGTACAACAGCTGTCCTGCCCTAGTGCGGGGTTTCATGCAATCAGACACTCACCTGTAGGAGTTTGTCTTCTCAGTCAGCTCCTTGCAGTTGGAAGAGGCCTCACTAATTTCCTTGGGGAATTTCTCCACCTCTGACGTCCCCTTCTGATGATCCATTTTCAGCTCCTCAAGCTCAGAATTCAGCCTGTGGTAGTGCATGGGCACAGGAACAAGGAAGCCCATGAACACAGTCATCAGACACCCATGAACACATGAATTACGGCTGTGTCTTGGATTATCCTAGTCCACTGGATGTCACATCCTGAATCCTAGGTACTAGGACCTGTTGATGTTATTAGATTTGCTAAGCTGCCTCAGGGCCAGAAAGGCACAGTGTCAACAGGGAGACAGACAGGGCTACAGGAGCTTCCTCAATAGGCCTGGAGGAACAAACTAGCTCTTTTTAAGATGTCCCAGGTGTCTGTGGTGTGTGTCTGGGCCTACATGAAAACTCTGATGGCAATTCTCTTGTCTTCAGGAAAAAAAAGTGTTTATTCTGTGTTCCTGTTATCACAAAGATGTCCAGAACTCATAATCAGGATGTCCATGGAGGAGACCGTACAGTACAACGACTTTATAATCTCCCCCAGGGAATTCCATTCAGTCACCAAGGCAAGCACAAAGAATGAGGGCAGGGATGCTCAAAGTTGAACTCCAGGGCCTCAGCACTTATATCACCTGAAACTCTGAGACAGACAAATCCTCTGCACTGCTACCAATCTCTGACTCACAGGATCTGGACGGATACACACATGAACACACACTATAAAAGAACCCCTCTGAGACAGTTCAGAACACACCCAGACACCACAGCACAAAGGAGATTTATTTACTCAGAAGAGCAATCATGGAATTGGGGGGGGGGCTCCCTCTGAATCAGTCAAGGGTTGAGAGAAAGCAATGGGTGTTTATTTCAGCAGTGGGTATTTAAGGAGACAAGGGAAATCTGTGCTAGGAAGAGTTTCTGAGGCCTGATTGGACAGCTAAGCCAGAATAGCCAAATAATGAACTTTGATTACTGGACCCTGTATTTGTTATCAGGAATGAGTCAGTGACCAAATAATGGTATGAACCTTGGGGCCAAATTTTGGAAATTCAATTTAATGGTTTACCAAGGGAGAGGGAAGGAAAAAGGGAAAAATCTGCCACTGCCATATTGGCAATGTTTGGGCCTGTTAGCCCTTCACGCACATAAACCCATACACAAGTAGGATGCCAGAGACATGCGGGTAGGGGGCATTATTTCAGAGTACAAGGAACAAGAGCAGAGAGGTGCAGGGATGTGATCCAGTTCTTCCAGTCACACATGAGAAAAACGAAGTGGGACCAGACCCTGCTTCCAGAGCAACCAGCAAGAAATTCCCCAGTCAAACACAAAGACTCCCATGAACTCAGCACCCAGCATCTGACACAAGCCAACACCTGTCAAGGACTCTTGAAATGTGAGTTGTGAGCTCACATACTGCTGCCCCATCCATAGAATGTGACTCAGGCCACAGGCTCTGCTTTTCATTGGGAGGAAGCAGAACAGCCTGTGTCCCCCATCTCACTTTTACCCCGGCTTCAGTTCTGCCTCTCAGATGCACTTGGGAAAAGTAGTTGGGGCAGGAGGACACCTTGGAGGTGCAGCCTCAAGTGACATGAGGAATGCTGGGGTGGACACAAGAGGGTCAAGACAGTCTCCAGAGAACTGGACGTAATGACTACCTGTTGTTCACATCACTGTTGGTATAATTGGCCAGGATTGCATGAAGTTCATTCCTTTCATTGGTCATCATCTGGAGCTGAAGGGTCAGTTCATCGACCTTGTTCATCTGCTGCTCCTGCTCAGTGAGGGAGGCTGAGGTCCGTGCCTTTCCAGTACTCCCTGTAGGTAGACAAACATCAGTGACTTTGTACAGTTAGATGGTACGGGGCCATGAGAGACCATGTTGAGTCCCCAGAAGAGGCCAAAGGAAGAGGGAATGCATGGAACCCACTGAAGACCACAAAGAGCAGAACAACTATCCTCAAGTTGGGACCCTCACCATTGCTCGATATGTCCATCAATGTTAGGAAATATTATTTTCGGGTGTATAACATTTCTTATACTGCATTTGTTTAACTATGTGAAGCTACATTACTGTGCTTATCTAAAATACCTAATGGTCCTAATCAAGAGAAGGACAGCCAGTAGCGAGACAGGAGCAGAAATAGGTGGGACTAGCAGGCAGAGAGAATAAACAGAAGGTGAACTCAGAGAGGAGAATAAAGAGGATCCCAAGACTGAGAACTCAAGAACAATGGCAATGGGTTTTTGATCCTACTGCATGTACTGGCTATGTGGAAGCCTAGGCAGTTTGGATGCTCACCTTACTAGACCTGGATAAAGGTGGGTGGACCTTCGACTTCCCACAGGGCAGGGAACCCTGATTGCTCTTTGGGCTGACGAGGGAGGGGGACTTGATTGGAGGAGGGGGAGGGAAATGGGAGGCGGTGGTGGAGAAGAGACAGAAATCTTTAATGAATAAATAAATAAATTAAGAAAAAAAAGAGGAGCCCAAGAACAAGAGAGGAGGAATCCAGGGGTCAGCCACCAACTCACTCAGCAGCCATGTAATAAGAGTGAGTGTAGGACTTATAGAAGAGAAAGATAAAACTCCAGAGGCAAAAGGATGTCAGGATAATTTAAGTCAAGAAGAGCAGAGAAGAAACACGCCAAGCTAAGGGCAGGCATTCAGAAGAAAGAAGCCTCTGTGTGTGATTTATTTGGGAGCTTGTCTGGGGGGCGTGACTCTCCCTCTTTTTAGTGACACACAAGCAAAAGAAATCCAGTGATGATGAAGGGCAGGGCTGGAACTGGAACCACTGTGGTCCCTCTGTGCTTCCCACGCAGAGGCCGAGGGAAAGCAGAGGGCCCTCAGCACAGCAGTTGAAGCCTTGAGCATCCCTGGCTCTCTGCCACACACACCATCAGAAATCCTTGACTCTGGGTCTGCTCTTTAGTAACTCAGAAAAGCAGAAGAGGACATCGCTTCCCAGGAACTCCCACCTCCTGCGCCCCACTCCTGAAAGGATCAACTGAAGCCTTCATCCTTCAGAAATCTCTCTGTCCCCTGCCCAGGACTCACTGCGCTTTCCCCAGAACCATTTATTTTTTGATGTGTGACTCTGAGATTGAAGGCCATCTTCCCTGTGCTTCTCTCTGGCCTCCCTGCGCTCTCCATCCTGTCTCCCAAGCAGCCTGTTGAGTCGTGTCAGCATGGCTGTGGGTGAACCACACAGGCACTGAACGAATGCCTCAAGGGCAGTTGGCGTTGCCACAACACAGGTGACATCACAGAATTCCAGGCTCTCCAGGATACAGTAGAATGTCCAGGTGGGGGACTGCTGATGTCATATGATACAGCTATTAACCCCTGCTAACTACTTCACCCAAAAGTGACCTGAAACTAAGGTGCTATTTCCAAGAGCCTCTCTGGGGCCACCAGGGAAGCCTTTAGGCACATTGTCTTCCTAAAGCCAGAAATCTAGCCCTCTGCTTCTCACGTTTTATGTGAAAAGTTGAAAGCTCACTTCCCAACCACTGCCCAGGGATAGTTTTCCCTCCTTAAGATCCTCACTCAAGTAACGTGAGAAATAAAGGATGCTTAGAAATGAGGTCAGGATAAAGGGAGTAGAACAGATGAGATCTCTGAAGTGCATGAGCACTGGTGCAGATCCTGAGACTTTTAGAGATTGGAGGGTTCAAACCAAAAAGAAGAAACATAGGAAGTGATGAAAATTTCACTCAGAGTGTCACTAGACCTCACTCAATCTATGAGCTTGGTAGTGAAGATGTGACGCGCTCTTGGCAGGACTACCTGGAAACACTAGCCCAGGTGAGCCTTCAGATATTGAAATCAAACAGTCCCAGAAACAGTATGATGGCCTAACCTTGAATCAATAGACTGAGGAAAGAGTAGTGGCACCCAGAGGTCAGTGTGCGCCATCTAGAGGAGGCATTAGCGATGGAGACACAAGTGCTCTCTCTCTCTCTCTCTCTCTCTCTCTCTCTCTCTCTCTCTCTCTCTCTCTCTCTCTGTCTGTCTCTCTCTCTCTCTCTCTCTCTCTCTCTCACACACACACACACACACACACACACAAACACAATCATATGTAAATAGACAAACCGGCACATAATCACACAATTCTGTCGCAGAACGAGATGTAGATCATTGCTATGCTGTGTCAACCAGCAAACAAAAGCCAAATTCCTTTTCTGGAGGCACCTGCTCCAAATCCCCTGCTCTTCCATAGGTGGCGCTGCTAGCTTTGGTGCAAGATACGTTAGGACAGCATGGGAAGGGCAGGCAAGGGGAGAGACTCAGAGTTACTACACCACACAGGTGTTTTATAGCCATCATCACATTCTACGTATCCTGACAGTCCCTGTAAAGAGAAGCCAGTCCATGGTCAGCCTGGAATGCATGTTCTTCAGATATGACCTCTGCCACTGTAAGCAACGTTGGCACCTGCAGATACCGCAGCATGGGACCTTGCTCCTCCAAGAACCCACCATCAATCCCCACAGTGTCCCCATGGCTGTCCAGCTCCTTCCCACTTTTGTGGAGTCTCAGGATCTGACCCTGTCTCTTTGGCTCTTCTCATGTCCACACTGGATGCTCTGTTACCAAACTAGCCACAACTGGCCTGTGGCTCACATTCCCCTCACATTGGTCCAACCACAATGTTCCTCATATTCCTGGCTCCTTCCAGCTGTGTCTAGTTCTTGTGGCTTCCATGCCTCCCCTCCTCCACACTTCAAACACACATCGTGACATATGGATTTGTGGGTCTCTCCAGTCCTCAGATATTTCTGGCAAGTCCTTCTTTGCTGTAGCAGATGGTTTTCTGACACTGGAGGACCCAGAGCAATGCCAAGGTCCCAGCTTCATCCATGCCAGTAGTGTTTTATGTGAGAACTTGCAGCCAAAAATGGTGCTGAGCAAATCAGTCCTGTCCAGGCTGCCTAATAACTGTGTGACTGTGGGAATGCGCCTTTGCATGGCATCCAGGTGGTTAGTGTCATTCACCTCCCTCGTGACCACATTCTCATGGTAGTGACCCAATACCAGACCCTGGAATATTTATTGATGGGAAAAAAGATGTGTGAGAAAAAAGCCTGTCATTATAGTGTTGGGGGTAACAGCATAGGAAGATCAGGAGTTCCAGAACAAACTGGACTAAGAAACTCTGGTTCAAAGAAGACAGGTAGATCAGGATGGGAGCTCAGGTGGTGGAGGGCTTCCCTAGGAGACATTAAATCCCAAGCTGCATTTCAGCACCATGTAAACAGGCCTTGACATCAAGGCGGAAAGAGGATCATAGCTTGCAGGTTAGCCTTAGCTGCATGGTGAGATGGAGGCTAGCCTGGGCTACACAGGATCCTTCGAGATAAAACGAGTGAAAGAGGAGGGTTGGCTTTTCAGGACACAGGCCGGGAACCCCAGATGGGAGGTCTGCCTTGAGAGGAGGAGAGATGGGTGACAGAGTTGGTGGCAGTTGGGAATTAGGGTGGCCCTGTACGGTCTTGGAGGGGTGCTGTCTCCAGGGTATTTTATCCCCCAGATGGCGAGAGTGGTCTCAGGAAGGAAGAATGAAATAATCTGAGCCCTGTTGTGGGGTTAGGGGAGGCTCCACAAGGAACTTCTCTGCATGTTCAAGGTGGGGGAGACATAAGGCCAGAGAGAACTTCAGGACTTGTTGGTAGTATCTCAGAACCACTGCATGGAGAACTCACCGTGTATCTTCTTAGGCACCAGATATGGGTGCTGGGTTGTTGTAAGTGGCTACAATCCAGATGGCGTGAAGGAGCAAGGATGGAATTTTCTGGTTCTGGAGGTCCAAAGTTTCAAATCCTCGACACCACCTTCTTCAGAGTCTTCAGAAGAAGGCTCCTTCCTGTCTCTTCGAGAACCTGGGACTTTGATGACCTGTGGCTCAGGTCCCATATGGACAGGGAGGACACATAAAGGGGAGGCCAGGACATATAGAACAAGCTTTCCCACTAATGTGTTATTACTAAGACAAAATACCAGATAGGAACATTCACCTGCATCATGCTGACACGACGAAACCCAGGGGTAGTTGTGTTGCTCAAAGATGGTGCTTATTATGCCCTGGGTCTTAGGGTGATTGACAGTGAAGACAATGTTGTGAGTCCACCTGAGACAGTGTGATTGACAGAGAAGTTTCCAAGGAACAAACTGAACTAAGAGTGTTTGAGTTCCTCCATGTCTGCGGGACTCTAACTAGGAAGACTGGAGTCTGTGTCAAGACATTAGCTAGACATAGGTTTATGGGGACAAGAAAGCAGCACACCAGACAGGAAGGACGATGATTGCTTTGACTGGGATTTGAACCGAGGTTGCTGCGGCGACAATGCAGAGTACTAACCACTATAACGTCACAGCGAGCCATGGACCCGAGGTTGGTTGCTCACCAGAATCTCTGTCAAGTTCAGCCCTGTTCAGAATGGAAGGCTTCCTTCTGACTGTCCGTCTTGCACAAGTGAATTCTCCAATGCCTATGCATTGTGAGCTGCACGAAGTGAATGCCTCTGTGCCTTGGTAGGGTGGTGAGGGCAGTCACTTACTGAAAAGTCCATGGGTCGATGCCACTATTTTTTTGTTTGTTTGTTTTTCGAGACAGGGTTTCTCTGTGGTTTTGGAGCCTGTCCTGGAACTAGCTCTTGTAGACCAGGCTGGTCTGGAAATCACAGAGATCCTCCTGCCTCTGCCTCCGGAGTGCTGGGATTAAAGGCGTGTGCCACCACCGCCCGGCACTCTTGCAGGTGCAGTATTTTCCCCAAGCACGTGATAGCCCCTATGGCTCTTCTCTCCATGGTGGCTGGGGTACCTGGGGAGGAGGCGAACTGCTCTGGGTTCCTTCTGGAGAACTGAAGATCAAACCAGCCATCCTGCACTTTTCTCAGATGCTACTCACCTGCAACGGCCAAAACAGTCATTACCAGTCAGTGTCTGGACTACTTACCAAGCATGACAGAGGCTGGCCGTTTATTGCATATATTTTGGTGTTCCCTACTAAAAGGTTTTTGAAATAACTTGGTTCTAGGGTTTTGTGATTATGAATTACATTTTGGTCATTCTGCCGTATGGTTATCTTTAGCCAGTGTTGTAAATTTTACCTGTTTTGTTAAATTCTAGTTCATTTCTTGTGCTTTGGTGACTTGTCCATAATTTTCCTTTAATAAGAAAAGATTCCCACTCTCCTCTTCTCCTAATAAACCAGACAGCAGGTGGAGGTTTCCACAGGAGTCCCCTCTCTTCCCACACCAAACAAAAATTTGCTTTGTTATTTTCCCTACCAAAGGTGCTATCTGGAAAGAGTAAGGGCTTCTTACACCAAAAGGAGGATCCATGACCACATTATGGCCGTGTTAAAGCCTCCCATCTCCCCAGAGCTATAGGAATCATTCACTGCCGGTCTCATCAGAATCTATTCATCTCTAAGGGATCAGACTCCATCATCTCTAAGGGAAATAACCGAGCTGACCAAGCAGCCAGGGCAGCAGCCTTCCAGGCCCAGACTTACCTCAATCACCTCAGGGGGTTCATACAGTACGGCCCACATTCTCACAGTCACTGTCAGAGCCCGTGCGGGTCTAACACAAACTACAAACTTCCTAACTTGGCTGGGACAGAGTCGCGAGGAATAAGCGGACACAGCTCACACGGTCATCATGGAAAAGGCCTTAATCCGTTTATTCTCCAAACATTTTATATACCCACACCAAATTGAGTGGGGGGGGGACCCGTTATGCCATCACCTAGGCAACCAGGTGCCTGGACTTAAGTCATGTCTGCCATCTAGCAGTCAGGAAGGCCCTGAATGAGCATCTCTATAAGATAGCTTCCAAATAGCATAAGGAAATGAACCCCGAACAGCCTGGCCAGCTTCAGCTAACACCTTTGCTCAGGTAATCTACATTTTAACAAAAGAAGCTAGGAACAAACATCCTGGCTTTTGTGAAGGGCATCGACATTCAGTCTCCAGTAAGACTGTCAGCTCTAATCGGGGTGGCCTTTGTGCCACACATCAAAATGTGCCCACAATCCATTCTCTCTAATTAATTTTTATAAACCCTGTGCTTCTGCAACAGGACAGATTCGTCACGTCTGCCTTGGGCAAAGTCCTCTTCATTTACCCAAATTTTCCCGTCATAGGAGCAGGCATTTTTTATGTAAGCCCCTGTCTTAGGCATCTGGGGAGAAGAAGCTTTAAACCCGTCATTGACTGCCGACCTCTGTAAAGAGAAGAGATTAGTGGAGAGGAATATACTTTTTAGGCCCTGTGTATCAGCCATATCTTTCAGGATGCATCACATAACTTTATGTATAATTATGTTCCCAAAGACTATATTTTCCTATCTTAAAGGAGAGTAGAATTACCTGAGTTGAAGATGTTTTTTTCGCTGGTACAGAACATCATTTAGAGTTTACTTTCTCAGCATGCGTATTAACTCTCAACATTTATTGTTACAACCTCTTTTAGCCAACCGTCAATCATAGCAACTCATTTACAATCATGATTTTTTTACACCATCATTGGTCCGATCTTTAAAATTTTAATACCATAATTTCATGTTTAGCCGGTCAAAACCAGCTCTTTTAATTTTTATACTTTCGTGTCTTGCCGGTCAAAACCAGCCTTCCCAATTATTGATAATTTTATATTTAGCCGGTCAGTACCAGCTCTCCAATTGTTTATAATTTCATGCTTAGCCGGTCAGTACCAGCTCTCCAATTGATTACAGCTGGTTTTTTGTCAAAATATTTTCTAGATTCCATTCTGCATTTCTGTGTTAAGCATGTTATTGCTTCAAAATAAGGATTTAATACTTTTGCTGGTGATACAGGCAGATGCATCCATAAGAGTGGTCTGTTCTGCCATAAGACTGCTGTAAGAGTCAGCCTTGTAGGTAAAATATATGCTTGTCATGTCTGGCTGTAATCAATATAGCACACTTGCTGTTTTTGTATAGCCTGCTCTATCTGTGAGAGAGTCTGTTTGGCAGCTTCTGAAACCTGCCTGCTAGAATTTGGATCACTGTCTCCTTTAAGTATCTCACTTAGAGGCTCAAGGTCTCCTGTAGGAAACCTCAAATAAGGTCTTAGCCATTGTATATTTTTTAATAACCTTTGAAAGTCATTAAGAGTCTTTAAGTCATCCTTCCTGATTTTTATCTTTTGATGCTTAATTTCTTTGGGGTATAACATATGACCTAGATATTGAAAAGGCGGGTGCCTCTGTACTTTCTCAGGAGCGATAACCAAACCTGTATGGCTTAGATACTGCTGTAACAATCCATATGCCTCTAGTAAAGTATTTTTATTTCTATGAGCCAACAAGATGTCATCTGTATAATGAATTGTGTACACCTGCGGAAATTGATTTTTAACTTCCTGTATAGCTTGGGCTACAAATTTTTGGCACAATGTCACACTATTTAACATACCCTGGGGCAAGACATTCCATTGATATCTCTTTATTGGCTCTTTGAAATTAACCGAAGGAATGTTAAAAGCAAATCTTTGACAGTCTTGTGGTGCTAAGGGAATTGTATAAAAACAATCTTTCAAGTCTAAGATAATCTTATGCGTGCCTTTTGGAATTGTTGCCGGGGACGGCAATCCTGGTTGTAATGCTCCCATTGGGTGTATGGTTGTATTAACCTCTCTTAAATCCTGAATTAATCTCCATTTTCCCGATTTCTTTTTAATAGCAAAAATTGGAGAGTTCCATGGGGAATTAGATGGTGAAATATGTCCACTATCCAGCTGTTCCTGCATTAACCACTGGGCAGCTTGTAACTTTTTTTGTGTTAGAGGCCACTGACTTACCCATACAGGGTCATTACTTTTTTATATTATCGGGTCTGCATGGAGTGCAGGTCTTTCAGTGACCTCTCCTAAAAATACCCTAATCCTGCTCTAGAAGGTCTACTGTCTGATACGACAGGATCAATCTTTTTCTTATTATTTTTTCCTAGACCTTGATTAGGTAATAATCCTTGCTGAAACATCTGATTAGTGACAGCCGTGCTGGGAGAGTATAAATATACTCCCATTTTGGACATGATATCTCTGCCCCATAAGTTTACAGGTAAATGGGGAATGATGTACGGCTTAAAGGTTCCTTTATGTCCTTTCTCATCTTTTCAATGTAGTTCATTGCTACTTTGTTCAGAATTTCTAGTCTGACTGATTCCTTGTAACTGTGTAATAGTCTCTGTTTTTGGCCACTTAGAAGGCCATTGACTGGCGGTTATGACGGAAGTATCCGCGCCAGTATCCAGGAGACCAGAAAATCTTTTTTCATTTATAAACAAAGTGAGTTCTGGTCTCTGAGGACCTATGGTCTGTACCCAAAATGCATCGGATGAACCGAATCCATCTTCTCCTCTCTTTTCCTTTTTACTCTGATTATTGGTTTGCACAGCTGGAAGTAAGATTAATTGTGCAAGCCTCTGACCTGCCTTTACTACAGAAACTCCCTTAGGTGAATGAACCATCATTTTGATCTCTCCCTCAAAGTCAGCATCTATGACTCCAGGAGCCACTAAGATCCCTTGCATAGTTGAGCTACTTCTTCCTAGCAGTGATCCTACAGTACCTTCTGGTAAAGACCCATAGATCCCCGTGGGGAGAGCCTGCCTCCCCATCTCGGGCGTTATAGCCGTGTAAACGGCTGAACTGAGGTCAAGCCCTGCACTCCCTGGTGTGGCTCTGAAAAGGTCCTGTATATATCTCCTTGTTGGTGTGCAGGTTGCTGGATTGCCCCATAAATTTGTCGTGGGGCCTGAGGCTGGCCCCTGAATCCGTTTCCCGAAAGGGGATTTTTTAGATCATCTCTTTTAGATCTACATTCGCTCGACCAATGCTTTCCTCTTCTGCATCTCCTACACAATCCTGGTTCTCTCCTAGTTTTAGGGCTTGCTCTCCTTTTAGGACATCATCTGACCTGATGTCCCATAAGACCAGATCCAAAACAGCCTCCAGGCATTCCTGTGGCTTGAGCTCTCCCTGGGGCTAGGTCTTCCTGCAGGGATAAGACATCATTAATTGTCTTTCCCTGTAAAGCAGCTGCTAATGCCATTCCTTGTGTATATGATTGGCCAATATCTGAGCAGATTCAGATGTAATCTGCAACATTACCCTGTTTTTTAAAAGGCCTTATAGCCGCCTTGCATATAGCATTGGCGTTCTCAAATGCTAACTGTTTAATTATTATTTGTGCTGCTTCTGAGTCTTCAATCAACCTATTAGATGCCTGTGTCAGTCTGGAAACAAAATCCTGAAATAACTCATCTGGACCCTGTCTTATGCTAGACAACTCTTCAGTCTGTTCTTTTGATGATGGAAGCTTATTCCAGGCCTTCTTGGCCGCTGTACTGATCTGGACATAAGCAACCATATCATAGTCTAACTGCTAATTTGCTCCCGTATAGGGTCCTTCACCTGCCAGCATCTCATATGAAATAAGAATTTGCTGAGTCCTGTTTCTCTCAGCTGTGGCCTGACACTGTTTTGTAAATTCAGTTTTCCACAATAGATAATCTCCTCCTGATAGGCAGGCTTTGGCTATCTGCTTCCAATCCGCTGGTGGCAGAGCTTCTAAAGCTATATTTTCCACCAGTGTCTGGGTAAAGGATGCCGTGGCACCATATTGAGCACAAGCAGTTTTTCATTCTTTGAGTAACTTAAATGATATAGGAGTATGTACTCTCAACAGATTTCCTTGTGCATCTCTCTGCTCCATAACTGGGAACAATTGAAATCCTTGCACCTCTTCGCCTCTGCTAACGGCTTCTCTGATACAAGCTTGTAGAGGCGATTTATTGTTATCATTATGCCTCTGCCTTACCTTCGGTGTACTCTGAGCCGAGCGTGGATCTAAACCCCCCCATTGCTGTAGGAAGGTTATTGTTGCTCTGACAAGAATCTTGTATCTGCATAGCTCCTAATCTGCGCGATAGCGAGGTTACCATCCTTCTCAGGCCTTTTATTTCTCTCTGGACTCTGTCCTCGTGTCCCTGCTGCTGTTCTTTTGGAAACTACAGCTCCCAGAATCCTCCAGCGTCACGTATACTTGCACTGCGCAGGTGTGAAGTCATCCTTCCCAAACACCCCTGCGGCCCCCATTAAAAGACGGCCATGAGGCCTGGCCTTCCCCTTTTCTCCCTTCCCTGTTTCGTGCACTTGTCCTTTTCCCTGTGTTATCCTCCCCATTAAATGCACCCGCACGGGAGCCCCATGTCCCCGTGTCCGTGTTTGTCTCTGCCGTAAGTGTTTGTTTGTCTCGCGTGTCTGTGTACACACCTGCCAGCCTCACCGCCGGTATCTCTCCGGCCATTTAGAACATTACCTGCCTCTCAGCGTTGCCGTTCACTAGTGAGAGGGATGAGAACTCCCTTTTAAGGCCTGAATCATTAGTCTCCTGCCTCTGGTAACTGCTCTGTTCTGAAAGAGTATCTAGTAACTCCTCAGGTGGAGCAGATAGAACTGCCTCCTGTTGATCAGGATCTGAGTCCAACCTCTCCTGTATCAGCATCCAAAAATAAGGTGTATCCTCAGGGATGCTTTCTGGCCCATAACTACAATAATGTTGTTGGATTCTCATTCCTACTTCTCTCCATACAGCTGTGTCTACAGTCCTACGCTGTGAAAACCGAGGGCATATCTCATCTATGAATTCTAAAAATTCCTGTATCTGATATTGCTGTACTCTTTCTCCTCTGTCTTTTAAAATATCTTCAATTAACTGCATGGCCATTCGATTGCTTTCTCCTTGTCCCATATTTTTATCTTTACCAGCTTTACTAGCAATATTACATTTCCGTTTCGTTATCTAAGCGCACTTTACTCACACATCCAACGATTTTTTTCTCGTGGGTTCCTCACGTCTGGTCACGCCTTCCTTGCTTTTTGGGGAATGCAGATTCTCCTCTGTGCTTTGTCCATTTTCCCTCTGGGATCCAGCGATCAGCATTCACCATCTCTCTCGTGTTGTGCCTTCTCCGGGGTCGTGGAGTTCAGCCGTCAGCACCGCGTTCCTTTTTCTTACTTCTTTCTCCGGCCTTCGTCTCGGGGTTCCGTGGTCAGCTCTAGTTGTCTTTAATCTTGGGGTTCAGTGGTCAGCCGCACGTTGTGGTGCCATTATGTCGGAACCCGTGTGGGTCCAACACAAACTACAAACTTCCTAACTTGGCTGGGACGGAGTCGCGAGGAATAAGCGGACACAGCTCACACGGTCATCATGGAAAAGGCCTTAATCCATTTATTCTCCAAACATTTTATATACCCACACCAAATTGAGTGTGTGTGTGTGTGTGGGGACCCGTTATGCCATCACCTAGGCAACCAGGTGCCTGGACTTAAGTCATGTCTGCCATCTAGCAGTCAGGAAGGCCCTGAATTAGCATCTCTATGAGATAGCTTCCAAATAAACCCCAAACAGCCTGGCCAGCTTCAGCTAACACCTTTGCTCAGGTAATCTACATTTTAACAAAAAAAGCTAGAAACAAACATCCTGGCTTTTGTGAAGGACACCAACATTCAGTCTCCAATAAGACTGTCAGCTCTAATCGGGGTGGCCTTTGTGCCACACATCAAAATGTGCCAAGTCACCAACTGACACTTGGCTAATTCTGTCCAACCTACATCAACTCTTCATCCGAATAGTCAGACTTTGTCTCACTTTGTCACGGCTCACCTCTAACACAGCCTGGAGGACTTAGAGTTCTTAAAAACTATAACTGCTTCTAATAAAATCTGTCAAAAGTCAGATTCCGAATCCAAGTATCGTAGCTTCTCTTTTCCCAACCACCATGCTATGGGCTCCCTTCTGGGCCTGAGTGACAGCTTGATTTTACTCATATGCCTACAGTCACATGGGTTAAATATTTCCTGGTTTTTGGTAGATACCATGTCTGTGTGGATTGAAGTATTTCCCAGCACTAACAAGAGGGTTCAGACAGTTTCTGATGCCCTTCTCTGGGAATTTAGTCCCCGTTTTAGAACCCCAACGTCTCTACAGTTGTTGTTTCAAAAACATTGTGAAAAGGTTTTGAGACCCAATAAACCTCTCCACTGACACAATAATCCAAATCAGACCAAATCAAACTGATACAGAAAAAGCCCATGTTTTGAATGAATACTAGTGCTTCCGGTGGCCTTCCAGACCCTCAGAGAGGAGATGAGAAAATAAGAGTGAGAGACCACAAGTTTGTCCCTGGGGGGGCAGTTTAAACACCCTGTGGGAGTGGTCTTGAGCATCTCTAGGGAGGAGTCACAACTGGCAAGCTTTCTCTGAGGTGAAGTTTGGACTGAGGCAACTACCAGAGGAGGGGATTTGAGGTGGAACTTTCCACTCAAACATTCCAGACTTTTTGTGTATATGGATGCCTGGGGCTGAGGTGTTGCCTTAACCCAAACACACTATAGAAGAGAAATTGCCATGTATGATGCAATGATAAATGGTACGATCATCTGAAAACCTTAAATTGCTGTATTATGTCTGCACGTGGGCTAAAGAGGTTTTAAGGGGGTCAGGCACGGTGGCACAAAGCTCTTCTTGCCATCACTATGTAGACAGACCCTGTCTGGGGCGGGGGTAGGGGTGGTGGGGGGAATGCAGAGAGGCAGAGAAGGACAGAGAGGGAGAGATTTTAAAGGACATAGAGATGGCTTGCAGGCAAGAGCTTGCTGTCAGGATTGATCATCCAAGAGCTTGATCCACGGAGCAGGCACAGCAGAAAGATATCCGACTGCTGCAAACTGTCTGCTGGCGTCCACATGTGAGTCATGGCACACACACACCTGCCCATCCCCCACAAACACAACGCAGAAAAGACTACTTATTTATTTTGTGTATGTGTGTTTGTTTTTGATTGTACATGTGTGCACAACACACATGCAGGAGCCTGAGGAGGCCGAGAGAGGGCAGAGTGGATCCCCTGGACCAGGAACACAGACTCGGGTAACTCCGAATAACATGTCCCAAGGTAGTGTCAGTTTCATGGTGTTTCTGTAGAAGAGAACAGAGAAATCCATACATCAAGAGCCTTGTAAAATGCACTGGTGGAGACATGAGGTAGGCAGGTTCGAGGGAAGCTGGAGACCTCTGCTGTGGTGCTGGCTCTCTTGCTGCCTGGCTTCTCTGACTTCCTCTTGGCAGAAGATGGGAGTCTGCGGGTACACAAACCAGCGACAAGGCTGTTAGTGCAAGGGAGTGAGCAGCCATTGGCTATTTGTGGGTTACAGAAAATTCAAGAGGATTTGTCTCTGGTCCTGAAACACTCCATCCAGCTCTCAGCAAGGAAGAAAGTCCACCACACTCTCCTCTGCTCTGCAAACACCGGGAACTGCTCTCACAAGCCCTGGGATGGACAACAACACTCCCCCCTCTCCCCTTCCACATCTCCTTTACCTACAACAGCAGGCCAGCTGGTGGCAACCTTACACTAGGGCCAGCCTGCACTCACAGCCTCACTGATGTTCCTAGCATCAACGAGGAAATTTTACATTAAATAGGAAGGAACGTCTTCAAATTCATCCTTACTATCTACAGCAGGCGGTCGCAAATAGAGTTTCCCTTTTTCATATCTGTATGCTAACAAAAGTATTAAAGCATCTTACAATAAAGTGGTTTTAAAAAGTCAACTTCTGTACCAAGTTTCTGTGAATTCTTCTCATCCCAGCAAGGCCTGTGAGGGGAGGGGGTAGAGAGGGAGGGGGACAGGGAGAGGGAGCCACGGTGGACCTATGAAGGTTAGAGGACAGTATTCAGAGTTGAAGGAGCTGGCCTTCATCATGCTTGCTGGCGAGTCTTTTCATCCACCTTTAAAAAATGAGGCTCACTGCCTTTTCCATTTAGTTTTGTTCTGTTTTTGACAGGGTCCCAGGCTGATATAACTTGAATTCCTGATCCTCTTGCCTAGGAGCCTTGTAGAATTACAGACTTTAGCTGACAATCCAGCCTAAGTTTTATTCATGGATAGTAACATGAGTTACTGTGCTTTCGTGGCTCTTCTCAAACTTTATAGTTTTCAGTTCTTGGAAATCTGTCCACTTTGGTGTGGTCGTCCCTCCCTCATTTGGTGTCCTCTTTGGTCTGAGTTTTACTCCGTGTTCGATTGCTGTAAGAGACGTCATGACCTCAGCAACTCCTAGAAAGGAATACATTTAGCTAGGACTGACTTACAGACAGAGGACCATTATCTTTCTTTTCTTTCTTTCGTTTTTTTTTAAAGATTCATTTATTATGTATAAATCTTATTTACACCTCTATCCAGAGAGCACCAACCTAACAGATTGAGTGGGAATTGAACTCAGGACCTTGAAGAACATATTTTAACCTCTGAGCCATCTCTCCAGCCCTTTCTTTCATTTTTTGATTTAAATAGTTTTATTTTTCTATATGTACAGTCAATTGAACCTATTTATGTATCTTCACCGGCAGCTGGGACGTCCACGCCCTTTGTGTTTCTGGTGGAAATTACTTGGGCTCTGAGCTCTGAAACCAGCTTGATGAGCCCTTTACTAAGAAGCTCCTGAAGGTCTGCCCTGTCCAAGGAACCCTGAACCTTGAGTCTCTCAGGGACCACAGCTGGAGTAATAAGCTTACAGTTAGGAACTTCCTTACAGCGTTTGTCATATGGAGCTTTGTCAAACAGGACTAGATTGTTGAGCTTGCCCTGAACTTTGCCTTTGGACCATTCCTTCGTTTTGGCCTTGCCACCAGACTTACTTACTGGGCCTTTGTCCTTTTGGGCCAGCTGTCTGTCATCTTTCTTCTTCTTGTCACCCTTGGGCGGCATGATGGAGCTCGGAGAGTGGAAAGGACACTACAGCCTTTCTAAGATGTCGAGAAAATCAGAGGTGCGCAATTAAATATATAGCTCACCAGACTTATTTTGTCATCCCACAAACAAACAAAGAACACTTTTTATTTTGCTCTTCACACACACCCTGATTTTTAACTGGTATTTGTTAAGAAAATTGGTATTGGAAAAATTCCAGCTCAAAGGCCCAGAAAATATATTCAACAAAATTATAGAAGAAAAATTTCCCAACCTATTCCTGTGAAGGTATAAGAAGCTTACAGAACACCAAATAGACTGGATCAAAAAAATCTCTTTGGCATATAATAATCAAAACACATAAGATGCAGAATAAAGAAAGAATATTAAGAGTTGCAAATGAAAACGGTCAAGTAACATATAAAGGTAAACCTATCAGAATTAAACCTGACTTCTCAATGGAAACCATGAAAGTCAGAAGGTCTTGGATAGATGTGCTGCAGACACAAATAGACCATGGATGCCAGTCCAGACTACTAAACCCAGCAAAGCTTTCTTTCACCATCGATGGAGAAAACAAGATACTCCATGACAAAACAGATTTAAGCAATATGTATCCATAAACCCAGCCCTACAGAAGGGCTAGAAAGTACTAGAAAGTACTCGAAGGAAAACCTGAACCCAAGGAAGCCAAAAATACCCACAATCGCACAGACATCTGATAATCCTCCGCCAACACCACTTAAAGAAGGGAAACACACAAACACTAACACCAAAACAACAACAACAACAAAAAATCCCATAAAAACCAAAAAAAAAAAACAGAGTTAACAACCACTGGTCATTAATATTGCTTTATATCAATGGACTCAATTCACATATAAAAAGGCAGACGTTAAGACAGTGGATATGAAAACAGGATCCAACATTCTGCTGTTTACAAGAAAGACACCTTAAACTCAAAGACAGACACTACCTCAGAGTAAAGACCTGGGAAAAGGTTTTCCGGTCAAAAGGAACTAAGAAACAAGCTGGTGTGGCTATCCTAATACCTAACAAAATTGATATCACACTAAAATAAATCAGAAGAGATGGAGAAGGACATTTATACTCATAACAGGAACAATTTATCAAGATGAAGTCTCAATCCTGAATATCTATGCCCCTAAAATAAAAGCACCCACATACGTAAAAGAAACGTTACTAGAATTAAAAGCATATATGAAACCCCACACTCTAATAGTAGGAGATTTCAACACTCCTCTCTCACCAATGGACAGGTCAACCAGACAGAAACTTAACAGAGAAATAAGAGAACTAATAGATGTAATGAACCAAATGGACTTTACCAGACAGCTATAGAACAGTCCACATAAACAGGAAAGAATATACCATCTTCTCGCATCTCTTGGAACCTTCTCGAAAACTGATCACATTCTTAGTAACAAAGCAAACATCCACAGATACAAGAATATTGAAGTAATCACCTGTGTCTTATCAGATCACCATAGATTAATGTTAAAATTTAACAACAATATAACCCCCAGAAAGCCTACAAACTCACAGAAACTGAACAGTCAACTACTGAACCACCCCTGGGTCAAGGACGAAATAAAAAAAGAAGTTAAAGTCTTTCTTGAATTCAACGAAAATGAAGACACAATATACCCAAACCTATAGGGCTTTATGAAAGCAGTGCTAAGAGGAAAGTTCATAGCACTAAATGTCCACAGAAAGAATACAGAGAAAGCTCACATTACAGCCTTAATAGCATACCTGAAAGCTCTAGAATAAAGAGAAGCAGACTTACCCAGGAGGAGTAAAAGACTGGAAATATTCAAACTGAGGGCTGAAATCAACTAAATTAGAAACACACACACACACACACACACACACACACAAAACCAATCAGTGAAATACAGAGCTGGTTCTTTGAGAAAATCAACAAGACTGACAAACCCCTATCCAACCTAATCAAAAGGCAGAGAGAGAACACTCAAAAAACAAGATCAGAAATGCAAAGGGGGACACAACAACAGACACTGAAAAAATTCAGAGAATCATTAGGTCTTACTACAAAAGCCTGTATGTCACAAAATTGGAAAATGTAAAAGAAATGAAGATTTTCTAGATAAATACCATACACCAAAATTAAATCAAGACCAGCTAAACAATTTCAATAGACCTATAAGTCTTGAGGAAATAGATGTCATCAAAAACCTCCCAACCAAAAAAAAAAAGCCAAGGGCCAGATGGTTTTGATGCAGAGGTCTACAAGAACTTCCAGGGAGAGTTAATACCTATATTCCCTAATGTGTTCAACATAATAGAAACAGAAGAGCCATTGCCCAACTGTTTTTATGAAGCCACAATTACCATGATACCTAAACCACACAAAGGCTCAACCAAGAAAGAGAATTACAGACCAATCTCACTCATGAACATCGATGCAAAAATTCTCAATATAATACTGGAAAACTGAGTGCAAGAACACACAAAAAATCATCCCTTATGATCAAGATGCAGGGCTCGTTCAACATACGAAAATCTATCAATGTAATCCATCATATAAATAAACTGAAAGAAAAAAATATATGATCATTTCATTAGATGCTGAAAAAGCATTTGACAAAATTCAACACCCATTTTTGATAAAGATCTTGGAGAAATTAGGGATACAAGGAACATATGATAGTAAATATAATAAATATAATATACAGCAAGCCAACAGCTAATATCAAATTAAATGGAGAAAAACTAAAGTCAGGAACAAGACAAGGCTGTCCACTCTCTCTATATCTCTTCAACACAGTGCTTGAAGTTCTAGCAATAGCTATAAAACAACATAAAGAGATCAAGGGGATTCATATAAGAAAGAAAGAAGTCAAACTTTCGTTACTTGCAGATGATATGATAGTGTACATAAGTGATCCCAAAAACTCTGCCAGAGAACTCCTACAGTCCATAAATGACTTCAGTGATGTGGCAGGATACAAGATCAACTCAAAAAAAAAATCAATAGCAATCCTATACACAAACGATAAAGAAGCAGAGAGGAAAATCAGAGAAACATCACCTTTAACAATAGCCACAAATACATAAAGTATCTTGGGGTAACACTAACCAAAAGAGTGAAAGATCTACTTGACAGGGACTTTAAGTCTTTGAAGAAAGAAATTGAAGAGGATACCAGAAAATGGAATGATCTCCCATGCTCTTGGATTGGTAGGATCAGCATAGTAAAAATGGCAATTCTACCAAAGGCAATCTATAGATTCAATGCAATCTCCATCAAAATCCCAACAAAATTCTTCACAGACCTTGAGAGAATAATAATCAACTTGTATGGAAAAACTAAAAACACAGGCTTGCCAAAACAATTCTATACAATAAAGAAACTTCTGGTGGCATTACCATCAATGACATTAAACACTATTACAGAGCTACAGTAATGAAAACAGCTTTTTATTGGCATAAAAATCAGAGACACTGACCAATGAAATCAATTCACAGACCCCAATATTATTCCAAAAACCCATGAACATCTGATTTTTGACAAAGAAGCTAAAATTATACAATGGAAGAAAGAAAGCATCTTTAACAAGTGGTGCTGGCATAACTGGATGTCAACCTGTAGAAGAATGAAAATAGATCCATACCTATCCCCATGCACAAAACTCAAGTCCAAATGGATTAGAGACCACACTGAAACCGATACAAGAGGAAATGGGAAGTAGCCTGCAATATGTGGGCACAGGAGACCACTTCCAACGTATAACCCCGGTAGCACAGTCAATAAGAGCAACAATGAATAAATGGGACCTCCTGAAACTGAAAAGCTTCTGTAAAGCAAAGGACACTGTCATTAAGACAAAAAGGCAACCTACTGAATGGGAGATCATGACCAACCCCACATCAGGCAAAGGTCTGATTTCCAAAATATACAGAGAACTCAAGAAACTAGATATTAAAATTCTAATTAACCCAAATAAAAAATGGGGTACTGAGCTGAACAGAGAATTATCAACAGAAGAATTTCAAATGGCCAAAAGATACTGAAGGACATGTTCAACTTACTTAGCTATCAGGGAAATGCAAATCAAGACAACTTACACCTGTCAGAATGGCTAAAATCAAAACCACCAATGATAGCCAATGTTGTTGAGGATGTGTAGTAAGGAAAACACTCATCCATTGCTGGTGGGAATGCAAACTTGTGCAAACACTTTGGAAATCAATGTAGCAGTTTCTCAGAAAGTTGGGAGTCAACCTACCTCATGATCCAGGAATATCACTCTTGGGAATATACCCAAGAATGCCCAATCATACTACAAAAGAATCTGTTCAACTGTGTTCATAGCAGCATTATTTGTAATAGCCAGAACCTGGAAACAACCTAGATGCCCCTCAATGGAATAATGGATTCAGAAAGTGTGGCACAGCTACACATTAGAATACTACTCAGTTGTTAAAAAAAAATGACATCTTGAATTTTGCATGTAAATAGAGAAAACACTCTCCTGATTAAGATAACCGAGTCCCCAAAATATGAATATGGTGTGTCCTCACTTATTAGTGGATTCTAGCCATAAACAAAGGACATTGAGCCTATAGATCATGATCCTACAGAAGCTAAATAATAAGGTGAACCCACAAAAAACATATATAGATCCTCCTGGAAATTGGAAGCAGACAAGATTGCCAGGCAAAAGTTGGGAGCATGGGGGTGTGAGTGGGGTGGGGGGAAGGAGAGAGGGTTAGAGAGAAGGGAGAAGGAGAGGGTTGAGGAGACTTGGGAAAGTGGGATGGTTGAGATGGAGGAAGGACATATATGGGAGCAGGGAAGGGGATATCTTAATTGAGGAAGCCATTTTTGGGTTTGGGAAGAGGCTCGGCTCTTGAGGGTTTCCCAGGAGTCCACATGGATGACCCCAGCTAGGACCCTGGGCAGTGGAGGTGCGGGTGCCTGTACTGGCGTTGTCCTGTAGGCAGACTGATGACTAACTTAATATCACCACAGAACCTTCGTCCAGAGACCGACGGAGATAGAGACAGACAGAGACCCGGTCTCCGTGGTGCACAGCCCCCAATCCCACCCCCAGGCCACCTCCTCTCCCCCACACCGTGGGTCCCTCTCTACTCCGGGTCAACTTCGTCCATCTCCCTCCCGTCCTGACTCCCTGAGCACTGGCACCTCACTCGCCGCCTTTCCACTGGTGTCCCGCTGAGGCTCCAGCACACACCTGGGGCGACTGTCCCTCGCGTCTGTGCTTGGGGTCTGTAAAAAACCCGACCCTAACGCTTACTTGGGCTCCTTTGCAGAGTTCTGATGGGCTCCCGGAAAGCGACTACGCCAGCGTGGAGTCCTAGATGGCCCTGACCCCTGGTGGCCTAGGGGTCAAAGTGTCCTGGAGGCGCCGGGTTCATAACGTTCGCTCGAGATCTGGAAGCAGCCATGGGGCCGGCAGAGAGCCCGGCAGGTTGCCTTCGAGGTCTCCTGTTCTGGATGTTGTGCCGCGACAAAGTGGACATCACAGGTGTGACTGCCACGGTGATGCCTGGCTCACAAAGGAGACCGGGTTTGATCTTTTTAAGGACTCTGTGGAGCAATCATTTAGTGTGCTATGCTATTAATCGAGAGGTCGAGCCCTCCCAGACACCACAATCTTTAGGCTTTTAACAAACAGCTTTCTAAATTTACAGTCCTTGTGTGCTGACTGGGCAAATGGAAATTCCCCTACTTCCCTAAATACCAGAAGCCCAGTAAATACAAAGATAAGAAAAAACCCCTATGGAATAAGGTACCTAAGGCCTTAGCTTTCTGTCACACCCTGTCTATTTATGGCCTGTCCTGCGGCAGGGTAATCAATAAAGGCAATTTTAATTTTGGGTGGTAGGGTGGGGATGGGGACACCTGTGACAACCCCCACCTCTGTCTTTGGCTTATTTGGGGATGAAAAGAATGGGAATACCTTTTTTTTATTTATTTATTTATTTATTTATTTATTTATTTATTTATTTATTTATTTATTTATTTATTTATTTTTAATTTATTTTCGAGACAGGGTATCTCTGTGGCTTTGCAGCCTGTCCTGGAACTAGCTCTAGTAGACCAGGGTGGCCTTGAACTCACAGAGATCTGCCTGCCACTGCCTCCCTAGTGCTGGGATTAAAGGCCTATGCCAGCACCACCCGGCGGGAATCCGTTGTTAATAAAAGAAAATAATGAAAAACAAGTCACTAAAGCACAGGAAACGGACCAGATTTTAATAAAACGGGGAAACTTTACACCACTGGCTAAAGATATGCATATGACAAGGACGACGACAACGTAATTTGTAATCAAAAAGCCTAGAACAGATTTATTTCAAAAATCAAGTGCCTTGGAAAAAAAAAATAAACCACAGAAACGGGCAGGCCAAGATGTGTTTAGTAAGAGTCCAGGGACTGGCGGTGACGGCATTGGACACTGTAGAAGGGGGCCGTCAAGGAAGGCTCTGGACAGCTGGTTTGCTCCCCAGGTTTTTGGGAGGACCCCAGAACAGCCCTTCCCCTCCCCACCTGCCACAGCCAAGGCAGAGAAGATGGCAATGGAGGGCTATCAGGTGCTGGAGGGAAATACTACACCTGCAAGACTGGCAGCGCCCCACCGACTTCACAGTTGGCGACTGCACTCACCACCCAAACAAGGCACAGATGCGAGCACTTGGCAGCATTATAAGCCCAGCAGCTTTGGAGAAAATCCCTTCTGCAGGACAGGCCGGTTGAAGGAAGCCTCGGAAACCTGTCCGGGCCAGGGTGAGTTTTACTGAGGCTTGGGTGAGCACCCACTTTAGGGCTCATTGCTTGGCATGTCGTACTCTGTGTTGTGGTCTGAGCAACCACAGTTCGAATCCGAGTCATGGCAATTATTGTCCTGCCCGTCTGGTCTGGAATGCTGCTTTCTTGCTCCCATGCACCCAAGCCTAGCTAATGTCTTGACAGAGACTCCAGTCTCCCTAATTCAAGTCCCGCTGACATGGAGGATCTCAAACACTATTAGTAGTTTGCAGCTTGGAGTCTTCACTGTCAATCACACTGCCGCAGGTGGACTCACAAAATCGCCTTCACTGTCAGTCACCCTAGGCCTAGGGCATAGTAAGCACCATCTTTGAGCAACAACACCCCTACCCCTGGTTTTGGTCATGTCTGCGTGATGCAGGGTCTGAATGTTCCTATCTGGTATTTGTCTTAGTAATAACACATTAGAGGGAAATCTTGTTTTCTATGTCCTGCCCTCCCTTTATGTGTCCTCCCCCATTCCTAGTGATGGCTCCTAGTAATGGAGTCTCAACTGGCCATCTCCTTCACCAGGCAAGGATTCCAGGGGTAGGACTGGGCTGCGTTCAATTCAGTTGTTGGTCAAGGGTGCCCCATGGAAATCTCCAAACAACCCAGGCTGCTGCTAAGACACAGGGCTGCTCTCCAGAAACTGCCAGCGGGTCCCATTGCTGAGGTAACATCCACACATAGAACTTGGGGAAGTCAAGCTGAGTCATACAGGAATCCTGCATCCCTACCTTCTAGTTTCTATAGGAAAAGAAAAGCAGACACCAACCAACCCAGTCACAAAACCATTGACCTACAAAATGTCCTGCCTACAAAATAAGAAGGATAATCGGGGCACAGAACTTGTGCGAATAGCCAACCAGTGTCTGATTTGACTTAAGGCCACTCCACAAGAAGGAACCCACATCCAGCACTTGCTTGTGTAGCCAAGAACCAGAGTAGATATTATATATATATATATATATATATATATATATATATATATATATATATATATATATATATATATAGAGATAAAAAGATATGAAAGACCTGGATAAATTCAGACCCCTCTAGCAGAAAAAATAGAGCCAAAAATCTAAGCAGGGAGAGAAGAATCAAAAATCTAGATTAACCGTTTCAGTGAAGATAAAGTTAGATTATAATCTTGAGAAACAGGGAGTTACCCTCTTGTGATTATCACTGGTATTTTCAGAATTTTTCAATGAACACTGGTATTTTTGGAATTTTCCAATGATTCCCTCCCTACCCCTTTTGGATGGTTTCTTCCCTTAAATACTCCTTCTTCCAGCTACTCAGGGTCAAACTCTCTACCCCTGCGTGGGATATGAGGTTTGGCCCCAGTGCACTGGTTCCTGTCCTGTCAATAAACCTCGTGTGATTGCAGCAAGGACGTTCACTCGTGAGTTCCTGGGGGGTCGTGTTATCCCGAGACTTGAGAGTCTCCCTGCTCTAGAGGTATTTCAGATAGATAGATAGTTAGAGAGATGGTAGATAGCCCAGTAGTAGACACCCCAGAGACCTAGGATAAAATCAAACACTACTAGTGTATAAAAAAAAATACTTTACCCTATGTCTCTGGGCACCTACTACTGGGCTATCATCTATCTATCTATCTATCTATCTATCTATCTATCTATCTATCTATCTATCTATCTATCTATCTCTATCTACCTACCTACCTACCTACCTATCAACCATCTCTCTCCCTTTTTTATACTCTTGCACAGAAACACGCTCCACAGGAGTTATGTGGCCACAGATACAGGCTCCTTTTACTCCAGCTAACCATAAGGCTCCTCATAATATTGCTTAGTTAGACTATCAAGAGGCATTCCTTACCCCACCTTTGCACCCAGCAGGTTCTTCTCATTTTCAGCATTGGATTACACAGTCCTAACCTGCATTGTCAACCTAGATGAGAGGTGAAGAAATCCGTTCCAATCAGACAGTCAGCGATGCTGGGTCTGGGTCCGGAACCTCTGTGAGCCCTGCATGGACGTGTGGCAACCTAAGACAGTTATCATGCGTGCTTCATGTGCCTGTCCCTACAGGTCTCAAGAAACGTCTGTCTTTGGTTGGAGCTGATCCAATCTACTGATAGAGCACATAGGACTGGGAGGACAAAGTCAAGGGCAGGGACTGGAGAGATGGCTCATGCATTAAGAGCACTTTTGGCTGTTTCAGAAGACCTACCTAAATAAATCGTATACTTTATAAGCAGTCGGGACCGGGCAGAACACAGAAAAGCTTCTGACTACAGTTAGTTGTGTTTCCCTTCAGTTTGCTCTGCATGATGATGTCATGAACATGTTGTACAGTGTGTGTACCACATTCTACTGAAGCTAAATATATGACCTCAGGGGTGCAATATGTCTAGATTTCTGTAGACTAGTGGGTATACACGGAGTAGGCCATGCCATCCGTATCCATATCCGAGGTGCCATCTGCCTGTGCAGACCATGACTGGAAAATCATTGTGCAGCCCAAGCTACCTGGAACTTGCAGTTACAGATCCACGCCTGTGAGTTGTGGGTTGACAGGAGTGTGACAGCTCACCTGACTAAAGAAGACTCTTAAGAGTGAAAAGTTGGAAATAGCTTTTTATTCATAAAACATCCATTTTATTCAACGGAGGCTTTAAGACAGCGATGATTAAAGACAGTGTGTAACCTTAGCAAACTACTAAAACAATGGTAATAATAAAAGAAATAACAAAACTTACACTAAAATGAAGAAAACCAAAAAAACTAATGCACAGATATCCCGAGATATAAACCAAACCAAAACAATCTAAAACATAACAAAAACAACGAACCAAATAAAATTAAACAAAATTCCCACTTTCCCTTGAAATATTATTTAAGAAAAAGCAAATCAATAACATGAGACACGAGGAAGTGGATTAGTCTCTGTAGTGAATTATCATCACCAACACTTGTGTGTGATATGGGGTCAGCGTCAGCTCTGCACTAGAGAGAGAATCCTGGGCTTTTGGGTGTGGTCTGTCTGGATAGCAGTGTGACAGAGTCTTCCTTGTCAGATTCCACATCACATATGCAGTCAGCTTGCCAAAGCCCTTGACAGTAGCTGACAGAATGACTCTTGCTCACCCACATATCTCCCTCCATGTTGTTTTGCCCACACTAGGACCACTTGGTGATGGATGTTCGGCTTCTGACTAATTTGTGGGGTGTCGTCTGAATCTCAAGCTTATTTCTGATGCAGTCTTTTCTCTGAAAATTTTGAGCCAACAGAGGTGAATCAGATTGTGGCTGGATCCTCTGATGATTGGTTGATATTTGCCTCAATGTTGTGCTCACAGCAGAAAGGGACATGGCTTTATCAGAGGAGGCCTGGATCCTGGAGTGTAGAATGTCATGCCTTCAAGGTGTCTCTGGTTACCTTCAGGCTTCTCAGTTTTCTTACGAGGTGCTGTCAGAGAAGAGATGGAAATCAGACACAGAAACAGTCTCTCTGGGGCACAGGCAACAACAAAATCAGGGCCTTTTCACACCTAGTAAAGAAAAGTCAAGGAAGGAAACCCACACCGTGAATCCCCTGGTTAGTGGGAATGGGGCTCAATGGTTGCTCACTTGCCTGGCACATAGCGCTCCTGCTGCAGCAGCTCCATCTGCAGGAGGCTCTCCTCCTGGGCTGTGGTCTGTTCCAGTGCATGCTGGAGATGTTCAAACCTAGAGGAGGAAGGCAACTGGGACACAGGCCTGGTGGGGCCCTGCCATGTCAGCTTTTGAGCCCCACCCAGCCAGACAACCCATCATCACCTTTTAGCTGAGCTCAATGACTGCTTCCCAAGGGGAAAAGTGTCAGAGCAACCCTGGGCTGGATTTTTTCTCAATGTTTAAAAACTGCTATAAGTTGAACTAAAAAATACACTGTGCAGGGCTTGAAAAAAAACAGCATTTGTTCAACAGTCCAAAAACATTATTTTGGAGAAATATTAATATCTGAATCACAGTTCAGTAAAGATATTCCTGGCTTTAATTAGATACCAGGTGAATGTGAGCAACCTGTAAAACTCTATGTCTGCCCTCTAGTGGAGGCGACACAACACTGCAGAGAAGGCTCTGATTATCCCTACAGCCCAGAACCTGCATGGGGTTAATTTGTCAACTCCTAATATGTTTATGGCCAGAGTAAATCTTCTCACAGGAAACTGATGAGTCCTGCAGAGAGCCTGCAATCAGCAGGAGTGTGCTGCATCCAAGTTAGCAAGAAGATTAGAAACTTCTCTCTAAATGTGATGTTCCTGAAGGAAAATAAAGTGGCAGAGGACACACTGTCCCTCACAATTGATCTCCTGCTCCTCACAAGAGAAAAAGGGGACACAATCCACAGAAGACTAATAACCAAGCATATGGCTTCATGGACAAAAGTTTCTGGTGATTAGCCAAATCATATTTTGTGGTATTTTGTACCAGGGTTTGGGTGTGAGCCGTGCCAAATAGACTAAAACCCAAACAGGTCAGAGACCCCAAAACAGAGAATCCACTAGACTACAACTGCTTCTGTCAGTCCGTGCTCCTACCTCGTCTGGGACTCAGTGAAGCGTTGCTGCTGCTTTCCTGCCAAGTCCCTTAGATGGGTAACCAGTTCCTTCTGCTTCCTTAGTAATTGTAGGTGTTCCTTCAGTCTTTGATGTTCCTATTTATAAGAAGATTGTGTTCTTAGGGCAGGGTTGTCTGAACCCACGTACACATGTGTGCTTGCATGTACACAAACTCAAACAAACACACGTACACAATCCTGATCATCACAAGTACATGGATGCTCACATACAAGCACACTGCATTGCATGCTCATGTGTAGTTCCTAGCTAACAATATGGAAGAAGAGATCACCTGGGATCCTATGAAGAAGAGAGTTAACTTTCATTAGCCCACACCCTCTCCCCACCATTCTAAGCCAGGCACAGGGGTGTGGTGATGTAGTGAGGATTGTGTACTTTGTCTCTGTTTTGATAATTTTTCATTCTATTTCTACTTTATATGTGTTGATGTTTTGTCTGCCTGTGTGTATATGCACCACATGCAAGCCTGGTCCCTGGGAAAAAACGCAGTGGACAGAGCAGTCAATGTAGTGCTTGCCTTGTGGACCCAGGCCACAAATGGTGGGTGCCAGGCTTCCTTGATCAGTTATCTAAGCAAGTTTTCCAGTCTGTACTAAAGGCTTAGTTCCGTGGTCCAGGACCACTGCCTGATTTTGGACCAACCACTTGTTGTCACTCAGAGCTTCCCCGTGGCTCCAAGGAGGGCAGCTTCCTCCAACAGGAACTCACTAAACCATAGGTTACCGCATTTTGGGCCCAATGAGTTCAAGAAAACTAGAAAATCTCTAAAACCAGAATTCAAATAAACCTTTGCTTCCAGTAAGATGATTATGTCAGGAATTTGTACATGTAAGAGAGGAAGGCTGACTCACGGCCTAATGAGTGCATGTATTGCTTCATGCTTAACAATATTCCATGGAAGGACTAGACTTCATTGAATGTTTACTCATCAATGAAGGGTATTTGAATATTTTCTGTCTGGCGGTGCTCTGAGGAATGCTTCTATAACCCGGGTGTCCCCTAGATTCTCTGGGGATCCTTCTTCTCATTCTGGGATCACATGGTCATCTGGGGAATGCAATCCAAATTCTGAAAAATTATACATAGCTTCTCACAGGGCTGCACCATTGTACACCACTAGCAATAACTAAGGGTCCTCATTTCTGCCAACCCCCACCAGGCAACTTTCTCTCAGTGTAAAGAAGCTTGGAATGAAAGCAGCTTCTGAGCGCTGCAGACACAACATGCAGTGAGTGCTTCAGATGATGATGAGCCTGAGTGGGCTGCACTACGACAGCCTGTTCTCACAGCTCAGCATGGCTATGGGACTTCTGCTGGGGAGACACCTCTGCAGTTCAGCATCTCTTAAATGATAAAATCCAGGCCAAGATCCAGGAACAAAGCGAACCAACTCAAGATTGGACAAATGTGAAAGGAAAATGGCAGCAGCAATGATGAGGAGAAAAAAAGAGGATGCAGAAAAGTCATTAGTGGGCAGTCACCTTTCACCCAGAGCAGAGAAGGACACACATCCTTAACCGGGCTTTCCTGCTCTCAGGCACCTTGATTTGCCTCCGCAGCCTCATTGTCACCTTCATGTCCTGCATTACCTTGGTTTTCTGCAACGTCTTTCTTTGCAGATGAATATTTATACCTCTACAAACACCTGAAAATCTTTTACTTTGTTCAGTATTGTGGTCCTTTGTTCTAGGTAGCTGGGTGGACATGCTAAAAGATTGGCAGCTCCATGTGCTCTGTGACTGATGCAAATTAATGCTAACCACAGCAGGAACAATACTTTCTATTAACACTTTTCTCCATCATCCTTACAGTTGTCCATCATTCCATGAGTGAACACACGTATATTATCTCAAACACATATTCTGAAACCCACAAAGATTCATAAAAAACACAACACACACACACACACACACACACACACACACACACACACACACCCTTTCTGAACCCAGAAAAGCAAAGGAGACTAGAGTGTTGCAGCACTTTCCTGTTGCAGGGGGAGGCAGCCGTCCTCAGTGCTGTCTCTCAGTGCTCTTTGACTCAGTCAGGCTTCTGCCCTAGTCCGAACTTCTTTCCCCTTCCTGGAAAGTTCTTCATCTCAAGACTCACTGATCAAACAGGTGAGGGAAAACCTCTGCAGACCTGAGCTTGACCACAAAAGACCAAGTCCCATAGGAAGAGGCTGCACACGAAGCCTCCCGATAGCTCTAAGCTGACTCATCTAGTCTCCTAAGGAACCTTACCCAGGCTCCTCCAGAGAAGATCTTGATAGCACTAGAGAATGAGACTGACCCATGGTCATGACCCCACAACTTTGAACCATAACAGAAGGCATATAACATGAAAAAGCCCCATATCAGTCAGTAGGAGTCTAGTGAGGTCTCCAGAGTGTTGTTCTGAAATGCAGCACTCTGTACAACTACGAGGGGGATCTGTACTAAGACATAACCTCCCGCACGATAGAGTGAGCATCAAAATGTCAGCAAAGAGTCTGACTGCAGGTTCTTTGTTGTGAAGCCAATGAGACAAACGAGACATTTCCTGGGAGGTTATATTAGTTCGCTGAAAGGAAAATATCTACTTTTACTTTCAAAAAAGCTCTGGGGATTGAATTTTTTTATTACAAAACTCAATAATTCCAAAGTAGTAAAAATCTGTAAAAATTGAGAGAGAACACTAAGTCTTCCTTACCAAACAACCCAGTTAGCATAAGATGAGACAGAAAAAGATAGGAAGCTCTATCTGTGAGGAGACAGGAGATCCAAAGGGCTCTGGCCTGGTAGCTTAAGCAGAACAAAAATATTTCGTTCAAGCAAGCAAATGATCCACAGCTCATTGTCCTCACTCCCTCACTGACTCAAAGCTCTGTGATTCTCCCTATGTGGCTCCCAGCATAGAACCCTTCCTACCATACTGACATGTAGGTGTGTGATATGTGATTTACCAATCTCCCTTATAGAACTGCAGCTTCTACCAATGCTGAATGGTTTGTTTTCCAGTCAGGTGGGGTCTTCCAAGAGGTGAACTTCCCAGAAAGACTTGTGAAGGATCCCAGAAATGAACTCTTAGATGGAATGGATGTGGTCAGCTGGGTAACTGAGTGGACAGTTACATGGCGGTGTACATGGGTGTGGGTGTGTGGCCAGATAGGTGGGCAGCTTGCTCCTGCTGCCTCAGCTTACCTGCTGCTGCTTTGTCAAGAGGTCACAGATCTTCTCAAGGGCCTCCTCACACAGCCTCTTTGTCTCCTCACAGGACTCGTGCAGGAAGATCTGCTCCTGCTGCAGCTTTCTGTTGTCCTCTCTCAACATGCCCACTTTTTCCTTCATCTGTGTCCTTTCCCTCAGAAGCCGGCTGTGGAGGGTGCTTAACCATCACAAAAAATGATGAGCTCCAGTCCACCTCCATCTGCCACTCCTACCTACTAACACCACCTTCCCTGCTAGGTCCCATGTCCTCAGACAGCCCCAGACTGCGGCCCACATTAGCCATGCCAGTGTCACCCAGGTGATGTACCTCTGAGAACAGGATTCTGCACCTCTAACACACACTGATCCTACACTGGTCATGGTATTGAGAGACCATCATCAGGTATAGAGCAAACATGGTCTGAAGTAGGACAGAGAACCCCAGAGGAATACATTCCACATCTGTGTCCCATAACAACAGGTGCGGTAAGCCCCTGTCAGAGTCCCAGACACCATTCATGGTGCAAACCATGTTTTCTATCTAGAAGCTCTGGAAGCTGACATGACAATTTTGGGAGGGGCTCTCAGATTCCTTGCACATAGAAGAAATCAGTCCAGGAGGACAAGTACAACTTAAACAAGCTAGAAGCACAGCCCCCACTTTGGTTCAAAGAGAAATAAGTACAACAGCTGTCCTGCCCTAGTGCAGGGTTTCATGCAATCAGACACTCACCTGTAGGAGTTTGTCTTCTCAGTCAGCTCCTTGCAGTTGGAAGAGGCCTCACTAATTTCCTTGGGGAATTTCTCCACCTCTGACGTCTCCTTCTGATGATCCATTTTCAGCTCCTCAAGCTCAGAATCCAGCCTGTGGTAGTGCATGGCCACAGGAACAAGGAAGCCCATGAACACAGTCATCAGACACCCATGAACACATGAATTACGGCTGTGTCTTGGATTATCCTAGTCCACTGGCTGTCACATCGTGAATCCTAGGTACTAGGACCTGTTGATGTTATTAGACTTGCTAAGCTGTCTCAGGGCCAGAAAGGCAGAGCATCAAGAGGGAGACAGACAGGGCTACATGAGCTTCCTCAGTCAGCCTGGAGGAACAAACTAGCTCTTTATAAGTTGTCCCAGGAGTCTGTGCTTTGTGTCTGGGCCTTACTGAAACCTGTGATGTCATGTCTCCTGTCTTCAGAAAAAAAATGTGATGTGGGAGTGTCATATCAATCTGTTGATTTCATTGGTTAAAATAAAGAAACTGCTTGGCTGGTCCTATAGGTTAAAACATAGGTGGGTGGAGTAAACAGAATTGGGCGGAAGAGGAAGTGAGGTCAGAAATCATGCAGCTCCGCTCAGAGATGCAAGGTTCCTGTCTAGCGGGCAGACAGGATAGCTCTGCACTCTGAGGCACACACGCAATGAAGCTCCTACTCGGGATGGACGTAGGCTAGAATCTTCCCGGTAAGCGCACCTTGGGGTGCTTACAAACCTGATTTGAAATGGGCTAGTCCAGGTGCGAGAGTTAGCCAAGAAGAAACTAGAAATAATGGGCCAAGCAGTGTTTAAATGAATGCAGTTTGTGTGTTGTTATTTTGGGCATAAGCTAGGCAGGTGGCTGGGGTGCTGGGGACGCAACCTCGGCCGCCCCCATTTCAACAGATGGCGCCCAACGTGTGGACAACTGAATCCACAGAAAGTCTGACAAAGCTTGGGAAAGAGTAAAGCATGTTTTCTTGGTAGCAGCAGTTTCTCATCTAAGCGCTCTCATCTAAGAGAGGCTTTCCTGACTCAGCTTTAGCTGCAAAACCCTGCAGCTCATTAAGAGGTCCTGCCACGAAACACTGAAACAGTATTGACGAAAAGATGAACGCATGCTTTTCGGGTTTTCAGCCGTAGCAGAAAAAAAGCTGTGCCGTTTAAAAATGCCGGCTTCCCGGGCGATGGTGGCGAACGCCTTTAATCCCAGCACTCGGGAGGCAGAGGCAGGCGGATCTCTGTGAGTTCGAGACCTGCCTGGTCTACAGAGCTAGTTCCAGGACAGGCTCCAAAGCCACAGAGAAACCCTGTCTCGAAAAACCAAAAAAAAAAAAAAAATGCCAGCATATCCCACAATCCAACACCTGTCCAGGCATCTTTCAAATGTGTGTTGTGAGCTCACACACTGCTGCCCCATCCATAGAATGTGACTCAGGCCACAGGCTCTGCTTTTCATTGGGAGGAAGCAGAACAGCCTGTGACCCCATCTCACTCCTACCCAGGCTTCAGTTCTGCCTCTCAAATGCACTCAGCAAAAGTAGTTTGGGTAGGAGAACACCTGGGAGGTTCAGCCTCAAGTGAAATGAGGAATGCTAGGGTGGACACAGGAGGGTCAAGACAGTCACCAGAGAACTGGACATAATGACTACCTGTTGTGCACGTCATTGTTGGTATAGTTGGCCAGGACTGCACAAAGTTCATTCCTTTCATTGGTCATCATCTGGAGCTGAAGGGTCAGTTCATCGACCTTGTTCATCTGCTGCTCCTGCTCAGTGAGGGAGGCTGAGGTCCGTGCCTTTCCAGTACTCCCTGTAGGTAGACAAACATCAGTAAATTTGTACCGTTAGAAGGTACTGGTCCATGAGAGACCATGTTGAGTCCCTAAAAGAGGCCTGAGGAAGAGGGAATGCATGGAACCCACTGAGCACCTCACAGAGTAGACAGCTATCCTCTAATTGAGACCCATAAGCCATGTCTCCATCCCCAATCACTATTGCTCGATATGTCCATCAATGTTGGGAAATATTATTTTCAGGTGTGGGACATTTTATGCTGCATTTGTTTATTTTGTGAAGCTGTGTTACTGTGCCTGTCTAAAACACCTGATGGTCCTAATAAAGAGATGGACAGCCTACAGGGAGAGAGAAGCAGAGACAGGTGGCACTAGCAGGCAGAGAGTATAAGTAAAGGGTGAACTCTGAGAGGAGAATAAGGAGGACCCCAAGAACAAGAGTGGAGGACTCAGGGGGCCATTCACCAACTCACTCAGTAGCCATGGAATAAGAGTGATAGTAAGATTTACAGAAGAGAAAGATAAAAACCCAGAGGCAAAAGGTAGTCTGGATAATTTAAGTCAAGAAGAGCTGACAAGAAACTCGCCAAGCTAAGGGCAGGCATTCAGAAGAAAGAAGCCTCTGTGTGTGATTTATTAGGGAGCTTGTCTGGGGGGCGTGACTCTCCCTCTTTTTAGTGACAAACAAGCAAAAGAAATCTAGTTACAGTGAAGGGCAGGGCTGGAACTGGAACCACTGTGGTCCCTCTGTGCTTCCCACGCAGAGGCCGAGGGAAAGCAGAGGGCCCTCAGCACAGGAGTTGAAGCCTTGAGCATCCCTGGCTCTCTGCCACACACACCATCAGAAATCCTTGACTCTGGGTCTGCTCTATAGTAACTCAGATAAGCAGAAGAGGACCTCACTTCCCAGGAACTCCCACCTCCTGCGCCCTACACCTGAAAGGATCAACTGAAGCCTTCATCCTTCAGAAATCTCTCTGTCCCCTGCCCAGGACTCACTGCGCTTTCCCCAGAACCATTTATTTTTTGATGTGTGACTCTGAGACTGAAGGCCATCTTCCCTGTGCTTCTCTCTGGCCTCCCTGCGCTCTCCATCCTGTCTCCCAAGCAGCCTGTTCAGTCGTGTCAGCATGGCTGTGGGTGAACCACACAGGCACTGAACGAATGCCTCAAGGGCAGTTGGCGTTGCCACAACACAGGTGACATCACAGAATTCCAGGCTCTCCAGGATACAGTAGAATGTCCAGGTGGGGGACTGCTGATGTCATATGATACAGCTCTTAACCCCTGCTAACTATTTCACCCAAAAGTGACCTGAAACTAAGGTGCCATTTCCAAGAGCCTCTCTGGGGCCACCGGGGAAGCCTTTAGGCACATTGTCTTCCTAAAGCCAGAAATCTAGCCCTCTGCTTCTCACGTTTTATGTGAGAAGTTGAAAGCTCACTTCCCAACCACTGCCCAGAAATAGTTTTCCATCCTTAAGATCCTCACTCAAGTAATGTGAGAAACAAAGGATGCTTAGAAATGAGGTCAGGATAAAGGGAGTAGAACAGATGAGATCTCTGAAGTGCATGAGCACTGGTGCAGATCCTGAGACTTTTAGAGATTGGAGGATTCAATCCAAAAAGAAGACACATAGGAAGTGATGAAAGTTTCACTCAGAGTGTCACTAGAGCTCATTCAAGCTATGAGCTTGGTAGTGAAGATGTGACGAGCTCTTGGCAGGACTACCTGGAACCACTGAGCCCAGGTGAACCTTCAGATATTGAAAACAAACAGTCCTAGAAAGAGTATGATGGCCTAACCTTGAATCAATAGACTGAGGAAAGAGTAGTGGCACCCAGAGGTCAGTGTGCGCCATCTAGAGGAGGCATTAGTGATGGAGACACAAGCTCTCTCTCTCTCTCTCTCTCTCTCTCTCTCTCTCTCTCTCTCTCTCTCTCTCATACACACACACACACACACACACACACACACACACACACACACAATCATATGTAAATAGACAAACCGGCACATAATCACACAATTGTGTCGAAGAACGAGATGTAGATCATTGCTATGCTGTGTCAACCAGCAAACAAAAGCCAAATTCCTTTTCTGGAGGCACCTGTTGCAATTCCCATGCTCTTCCATAGGTGGCGTAAGATACATTAGGACAGCATAGGAGAGGCAGTCAAGGGGAGAGACTCAGAGTTGATACACCAACAGGTGTTTTATAGCCATCACCACTTATCTACGTATTCTGACAGTCCCTGTAAAGAGAAGCCAGTCCATGGTCAGCCTGGAATGCATGTTCTTCAGATATGACCTCTGCCACTGTAAGCAACGTTGGCACCTGCAGATACCGCAGCATGGGACCTTGCTCCTCCCAGACCCCCCCATCAATCCCCACAGTGTCCCCATGGCTGTCCAGCTCCTTCCCGCTTTTGTGGAGTCTCAGGATCTGACCCTGTCTCTTTGGCTCTTCTCATGTCCACACTGGATGCTCTGTTACCAAACTAGCCCCAACTGGCCTGTGGCTCACATTCCCCTCACATTGGTCCAACCACAATGCTCCTCGTATTCCTGGCTCCTTCCAGCTTTGTCTGGTTCTTGTGGCTTCCATGCCTCCCCTCCTCCCCACTTCAAACACACATCGTGACATATGGATTTGTGGGTGTCTCCAGTCATCAGATATTTCTGACAAGTCCTTCTTTGCTGTAGCAGATGGTTTTCTGAAACTGGAGGACACAGAGCAATGCCGAGGTCCCGGCTTCATCCATGCAAGGAGTGTTTCATGTGAGAACTTGAAGCCAAAAATGGTGCTGAGCAAATCAGTCCTGTCCAGGCTGCCTAATAACTGTGTGCCTGTGGGAATGCGCCTTTGCATGGCATCCCAGGTGGTTAGTGTCATTCACCTCCCTCGTGACCACATTCTCATGGTAGTGACCCAATAGCAGACCCTGGGGATGCTGGACAGGTGTTCATTGATTGGAGGAAGATGTGTGAGACACAAGCCTGTCATTCTAGTGTTGGGGGTAACAGTATAGGAAGATCAGGAGTTCCATACCATCCTGGACTATAGAAACTCTGGTTCAAGGAAGACAGGGAGATCAGGATGGGAGCTCAGGTGGTGGAGGGCTTCCCTGGGAGGCATTAAACCCCAAGCTGCATTTCAGCATCATGTAAACATGCCTTGACCTCTAGGCAGAAAGAGGATCACAGCTTGCAGGTTAGCTTTAGCTGCATGGTGAGATGGAGGCTAGCCTGGGCTACACAGGAGCCTTCGAGATACAAAGAGTGAAAGAGGAGGGTTGGCTTTTCAGGACACAGGCCGGGCCCCCAGACGGGAGGTCTGCCTTGAGAGGAGGAGAGATGGGTGACAGAGTTGGTGGCAGTTGGGAATTAGGGTGGCCCTGCATGGTCTCGGAGGGGTGCTGTCTCCAGGGTATTTTATCCCCCAGATGGTGAGAGTGATCTCAGGAAGGAAGAATGAAATGATCTGAGCCCTGTTGTAGGGTTAGCCACAGGGACCTTCTCGGCATGTTCAAGGTGGGGGAGACATAAGGCCAGAGAGAACTTCAGGACTTGTTGGTAGTATCTCAGAACCACTGCATGGAGAACTCACCGTGTATCTTCTTAGGCACCAGATATGGGTGCTGGGTTGTTGTAAGTGGCTACAATCCAGATGGCGTGAAGGAGCAAGGATGGAATTTTCTGGTTCTGGAGGTCCAAAGTTTCAAATCCTCGACACCACCTTCTTCAGAGTCTTCAGAAGAAGGCTCCTTCCTGTCTCTTCGAGAACCTGGGACTTTGATGACCTGTGGCTCAGGTCACATATGGACAGGGAGGACACATAAAGGGGAGGCCAGGACATATAGAACAAGCTTTCCCACTAATGTGTTATTACTAAGACAAAATACCAGATAGGAACATTCACCTGCATCATGCTGACACGATGAAACCCAGGGGTAGTTGTGTTGCTCAAAGATGGTGCTTATTATGCCCTGGGTCTTAGGGTGATTGACAGTGAAGACAATGTTGTGAGTCCACCTGAGACAGTGTGATTGACAGAGAAGTTTCCAAGGAACAAACTGTACTAAGAGTGTTTGAGTTCCTCCATGTCTGCGGGACTCTAACTAGGAAGACTGGAGTCTGTGTCAAGACATTAGCTAGACATAGGTTTATGGGGACAAGAAAGCAGCACACCAGACAGGAAGGACGATGATTGCTTTGACTGGGATTTGAACCGAGGTTGCTGCGGCGACAATGCAGAGTACTAACCACTATAACATCACAGGGAGCCATGTGCCTGATGTTGGGTGCTGCACCAGAGTCTCTGTCAAGTTCAGCCCCGTTCAGACCGGGAGGCTTCCTTCTGACTGTCCTGTCTTGCACAAGTGAATTCTCCAATGCCTATGCATTGTGAGCTGCACGAAGTGAATGCCTCTGTGCCTTGGTAGGGTGGGGAGGGCAGTCACTTACTGAAAAGTCCATGGGTCGATGCCACTCTTTTTTTGTTTGTTTGTTTTTCGAGACAGGGTTTCTCTGTGGTTTTGGAGCCTGTCCTGGAACTAGCTCTTGTAGACCAGGCTGGTCTCGAAATCACAGAGATCCTCCTGCCTCTGCCTCCGGAGTCCCTGGATTAAAGGCGTGTGCCACCACCGCCCGGCACTCTTGCAGGTGCAGTATTTTCCCCAAGCACGTGATAGCCCCTATGGCTCTTCTCTCCATGGTGGCTGGGGTACCTGGGGAGGAGGCGAACTGCTCTGGGTTCCTTCTGGAGAACTGAAGATCAAACCAGCCATCCTGCACTTTTCTCAGATGCTACTCACCTGCAACGGCCAAAACAGTCATTACCAGTCAGTGTCTGGACTACTTACCAAGCATGACAGAGGCTGGCCGTTTATTGCATTTATTTTGGTGTTCCCTACTAAAAGGTTTTTGAAGTAACTTGGTTCTAGGGTTTTGTGATTATGAATTACATTTTGGTCATTCTGCTGTATGAATATCTTTAGTCAGTGGTGTAAATTTTACCTGTTTTGTTAAATTCTAGTTCATTTCTTGTGCGTTGGTGACTTGTCCATAATTTTCCTTCAATAAGAAAAGATTCCCACTCTCCTCTTCTCCTAATAAACCAGACAGCAGGTTGAGGTTGTCCACAGGAGTCCCCCTCTTCCCACACCAAATAAAAATTTGCTTTGTTATTTTCCCTACCAATGGTGCTATCTGGAAAGAGTAAGGGCTTCTTACACCAAAAGGAGGATCCATGACCACATTATGGCCGTGTTAAAGCCTCCCATCTCCCCAGAGCTATAGGAATCATTCACTGCCGGTCTCATCAGAATCTAATCATCTCTAAGGGATCAGACTCCATCATCTCTAAGGGAAATAACTGAGCTGACCAATCTACCAGGGCAGCAGCCTTCCAGGCCCAGACTTACCTCAATCACCTCAGGGGGTTCATACATTACAGCCCACATTCTCACAGTCACCAACTAACTCTTGGCCAATTCTGTCCTACCTACATCAACTCTTCACCCGAATAGTCAGGCTTTGTGTCACTTTGTCATGGCTCACCTCTAACACAGCCTGGAGGACTTAGAGTTCTTAAAAACTATAACTGCCTCTAATAAAATCTGTCAAAAGTCAGATTCCGAGTCCAAGTATCGTAGCTTCCCTTTTCCCACCCACCAGGCTATGGGCTCCCTTCTGGGGACTGAGTGACAGCTTGATTTTACTCATATGCCTACAGTCACATAGGTTAAATATTTCCTGGTTTTTGGTAGGTACCATGTCTGTGTGGATTGAAGTATTTCGCACCACTAACAAGCGGGTCCAGACAGTTTCTGATGCCCTTCTCTGGGAATTTAGTCCCCGTTTTAGAATCCCAACCTCTCTCCATTCGTTGTTTCAAAAACATTGTGAAAAGGTTTTGGGACACAACAAACCTCTCCACTGACACAATAATCCAAATCAGACCAAATCAAACTGATACAGAAAAAGCCCATGTTTTGAATGAATACTAATGCTTCCGGTGGCCTTCCAGGCCTCAGAGAGGAGATGAGGAAATAAGAGAGAGAAACCACAAGTTGGTCCCGGGGGGGGGGGGATTTAAACACCCTGTGGGAGTGGTCTTGAGCATTTCTGGGGAGGAGTCACCCTTTGGCAGGCTTTCTCTGAGGTGAAGTCTGGACTGAGGCAACTCCCAGAGGAGGGGATTTGAGGTGGAACTTTCCACTCAAACATTCCAGACTTTTTGTATATATGGATGCCAGGGTCTGAGGTGTTACCTTAACCCAAATACACTATAGAAGAGAAATAGCATGTATGATGCAATGATAAATGGTACGATCATCTGAAAACCTTAAATTGCTGTATTATGTCTGCACGTGGGCTAAAGAGGTTTTAAGGGGGTCAGGCACGGTGGCAAAAAGCTCTTCTTGCCATCACTATGTAGACAGACCCTGTCTGTGGCGGGGGTGGGGTCTGGTGGGGGGAATGCAGAGAGGCAGAGAAGGACAGAGAGGGAGAGATTTTAAAGGACATAGAGATGGCTTGCAGGCAAGGGCTTGCTGTCAGGATTGATCATCCAAGAGCTTGATCCACGGAGCAGGCACTGCAGAAAGAGATCCGACTGCTGCATACTGTCCGCTGGCCTCCACATGCCAGTCAGGGCACACACACACCTGCCCATCCCCCACAAACACAACACAGAAAAGACTACTTACTTCTTTTGTGTATGTGTGTTTGTGCCTGATTGTACATGTGTGCACGATCCACGTGCAGGAGCCTGAGGAGGCCGAGAGAGGGCGGAGTGGATCCCCTGGACCAGGAACACAGACTGGGGTCACCACAAATACCATGTCGCCTCTTATGTCAGTCTCATGGTGTTTCTGTAGAAGGAACAGAGAAATCCAAACATCAAGAGCGTTGTAAAATGCACTGGTGGAGACATGAAGTAGGCAGGTTCGAGGGAAGCTGGAGACCTCTGCTGTGGTGCTGGCTCTCTTGCTGCCTGGCTTCTCTGACTTCCTCTTGGCAGAAGATAGGGGTCTGCGGGTACACAAACCAGCGACAAGGCTGTTAGTGCACGGAGGTGAGCAGCCCTTGGCTGTTTGTGGGTTAGAGAAAATTCAAGATGACTTGTTTCTGGTCCTGCAACACTCCATCCAGCTCTCAGCAAGGCAGAAAATCCATCAGGCCAAAGGGACAAATGGGATGGGTGTGATGGCACCCTTGGGCGCCGGTTGGGGGCGCGGTATATGCAAATGAGGGTCGCGCAGGGATGCTGCATCTACAGTCTTTGCTGAAGGGCTAGGGATTTCCAGTGCAGCATGGAAGGGAGCTGTGATCCGCGGGTGGCAGCGGGGCGCAGGAATCAGGTGTGCGTCCTGGGACGTCCTGAAGTCTGCGCGGCCAAGTGACCATGTATTCAGAGCACAGGGCCAGTGGGGCTGAGTCATGACTACGGGAAGTAAAGCACACTCCCCCAGCTAAGTGAGCACTGTCAACATGTCTTTGGTTTATTCAGGCGAGGGTGACCGAATTGCACTAGTGTTTTGCTGGCCCCTGTGATTTGCCGAAATTCGGGAAACTTGATTGCATAATTTTTATTAATGTGCGACTGCATTTGTGGTCTCGGCTTCTCCCATTTTGTCATATTTGGTTCCCTTCGTTCCTTTCTTTTTCTTTCTTATATGTTTCTTTTTCTGTCTTCCTTTTTAAAAAAAGTCTGTATTTTTGCCCATCCTTGTCAAGAAAACAAAAACATCGGCCTTAGAATTGGCATTTTTAGGAAATTATGTCTTGGGTTAGTGAGAACACCCCTTCAGGTCTGGAGTTTTCGTCTTAAAGTTCAGGCGCACTTGTAGGAAACTATGTCCCAAATGTTGGCTTGAGACTCCAGAATTTCCTAAATTCGTTCCTGCACTTAACATGCACCAGACCCGGGCTCGGGACCAGCACACCCCTAGCTGAAAGACAGAAGCCTCTGGTAGAAAGTCATTCTTCTGATTCATTCAAAACAAAACACCCCTCGTCATTTTATTTTCTTCCTAACATAAATTGACTTCCAACTGCATCAGCTCAGTTCAAAGAAATCTCTAGGATATGCCCTGGGCTCCCCCGAGCTCCACCTCCTCTGGTCTCCTCGGTTCACAGCTCCCAATCCCACTCCCAGGCCACCTCCTCTCCCCTCCCCCCCCCCCCCCCCCCCATGGGTCCCTCTCCACTCCGGGTCAAGTTCGTCCATCTCCCTCCCGTCCGGACTCCCTGAGCACTGGCACCGCACTTGTGACCTTTCCCACACGTGTCCCGCTGAGGTTCCAGCACACACCTAGGGTGACCAATCTTCGCGCGTCCGTGCTCAGAGTCTACAAAGGACCGGATCCTAAAGCGGACTTGGGCTCCTTCCCGGAATCCGGCTGGGCGCCCGGAACGCGCGTCCGCCAGCGTGGAGTCCACGGAGGCCACGACCCCCCAGGTGACGGCCTGGTCTCAGCGTCCTGGAGTCTCCAGGTTAAAAACTTTCGCGGGAGCTGGGGAAGCTTCGGCGGGACACTCGGGAGGCCGGGCCTGTTCGGCTTTGAGGCCTCCTGCTCTGGATGCTCGGCCATGGACCTGTGGGTATCCCAGGTGTGGCCGCTGCAGTGATGCCTGCATCACCAAGGCGACCCGTCAGATATCTGTGCACTGTCTCTGTGGCGCAATCGGTTAGCGCGTTCGGCTGTTAACTGAAAGGTTGGTGGTTCAAGCCCACCCAGGGACGATTATGCCCTTTAGGCTTTTAACAAACAACTTTTCATATTGACAGCCACTTGTGTGCTGACTTGACAACTGGAGAGTGCACACTCATACATTCTTCTCAGAATTTACAAAGCCCAGGCAAAACCTTTGCTGCTGTATTTAAGGCATTCATTACCTTGCCTGTCACATGCTGTGTGGTAGGGAAATCAGCAAAGTCAATTTGTATATTTTTTTGATGGAAAGAGGTGCGGTGGGGAGGGGGACACCTGTGTACAACCACCTCCTATTGTTTTTGGTTTACTTGGGGGATGGGTACCGTGAGAATCCTTTTTTAATAAAGGAAAATTATGAATAGCAAGTCACCAAAGCGCAGGAAACGGACCAGGTTTTAATAAAACGGGTAAACTTTACACCACTAAGTTGAACTGGAAAATACACTGTGCTGACTAAATTAAACAGCATACTTTTCCAATAGTCCAAAAGTATTTTTTTGGAAGACTATCAATGTCTGAGTCAGATATTCCTGGCCTTAATTAGACACCAGGTGAATGTGAGCAACCTGTAAAACTCTATGTCTGCCCTCTAGTGGAGCCCACACAACACTGCAGGGAAGGCTCTGATTATCCCTACAGCCCAGAACATGCATTTTTATTTTTAAAAAGTTTTATTTTTCTAAATAAATTGAACCTATTTATGTATCTTTACCAGCACCTGGGTGTCCCCACCCTTTGTGTTTCTGGTGGAAATTACTTGGGCTCTGAGCTCTGAAACCAGCTTGATGAGCCCTTTACCAAGCAGCTCCTGAAGGGCTGCCCTGGCCAAGGAACCCTGAACCTTGAGTCTCTCAGGGACCACAGCTGGAGCAATAAGCTTACAGTTAGGAACTTCCTTACAGAGTTTGTCATATGGAGCCTTGTCAAACAGGACTAGATTGTTGAGCTTGCCCTGAACTTTGCCTTTGGACCACTTCTTCCCTTTGGCCTTGCCACCAGAATTATTTACTGGGCCTTTGCACTTTTGGCTGACTTTCCGTCATCTTTCTTCTTCTTGTCACCCTTGGGCTGGAGCTCAGAGAGTAGAAAGGACACTGCAACCTCCCTAAGATGTCGGGAAAATAGTCAGAGGTAGGCAAGAGAAATATACAGCTCACCAGACTTATTTTGTCATCCCACAAAGAAACAAAAAACACTTTTTATTTTGCTTTTCACACACACCCTGGTTTTTACCTGGTATTTGTTAAGAAAATTGGTATTGGAAGAATTCCAGCTCAAAGGCCCAGGAAATATATTCAACAAAATTATAGAAGAAAACTTTCCCACCTGAAGAAGGATATTCCTATGAAGGTACAAGAAGCTTACAGAACACCAAATATACTGGAAAAAAAAACAGTCCTAGGTAAGTCTGTACTGTGTGAATGTGTCTGTGTCTCTGTGTATGAATGTCTCTGTATCTGTGCTGTCTGTGTGCTGCGTGAGTGACGTCTGCATGCATAATTAATCAGAAAAAATATTTCCTCACCATAAAATAATCCAAACACAAAACATACAGAATAAAGAAAGAATATTAAGAGCTGCAAAGGAAAAACGTCAAGTAACATATAAAGGTAAACCTAGCAAAATTACACCTAACTTCTCTACGGAGACCTTGAAAGCCAGAAGTTCCTGGATAGTTGTGCTGCAGACACTAAGAGACCATGGATGCAAGCCCAGACTACTATACCCAGCACAGATTTCTTAAGCCATCAATGGATAAAACAATTTTTTTCATGACAAAAACAGATTTCAGCAATACGTATCCACAAACCCCGCCTTACAAAAAGTACTAGACGGTAAACCTTGAGGAAGCCAACAATACCCACTATATCACAGACATCTGATAACCCTCCACCAAAACGACTCAAAGAAGGGAAACACAAACACTACCACCAAAATAAATAAATAACCGGGGTTAACAACCACTGGTCATTAATAACACGTAATATCAATGGACTCAATTCACTTATAAAAAGGCACAGGTTAACAGAATGGACACAAAAACAGGATCCAACATTCTGCTGTTTACAAGAAACACACCTCAACCTGAATGACGACACTACCTCAGAGTAAAGGGCAGGGAAAAGGTTATCCAATCAAACAGAACAAAGAAACAACCAGTTGTGGCTATCCTAATATATAACAAAATTGATTTCAAACTAAAATCAATCAGAAGAGATGAAGAAGGACACTTAAAACTCATAACAGGAACGATTCATCAAGATGCACTCTCAATCCTGAATATCTATGCCCCTAATAAAAAAGCACCCACATATGCAAAAGAACTAGAACTCAAATCACACTTCAAACCCCACACACTAATAGTGGGAGATTTCAACACTCCTCTCTCACCAATGGACAGGTCAACCAGACAGAAACTTAACAGAGAAATAAGAGAACTAATAGATGTAATGAACCAAATATACTTAACAGACATCTATATAGCAGTCCACCCAAACAGGAAATAAACCTTCTTCTCAGCACCTTGTGGAACCTTCTCAAAAACTGATCACAGACTTAGTAACAAAGCAAACATCCACGGATACAAAGAAATTGGAGTAAACCACCTGTGTTTTATCGGATCACCATGGAATAAAGTTAGAATTTAACAACAATACCACCCCCAGAAAGCCTACAAACTTGTGAAAAGTGAACAGTCAACTACTTAACCAGCCCTGGGTCAAGGAAAAAATTAAGAAAGAAATTAAAGTTTTCCTTGAATTCAACGAAAATGAAGACACAACATACCCAAACCTATGGGACACTATGAAAGCAGTGCTAAGAAGGAAGTTCATAGCACTAGATGACCATATAAAGAAAATGGAGAAGGCTCACATCAGAGACTTAACAGCACATCTGAAGCTCTAGGAAAAAAAAGGCAGATTTATCCAGGAGGAGTAGAAGAGTGGAAATAATCAAACTGAGGGCTGAAATCAACTAAATAGAAACACAGAAAACAATACAAAGAATCAATGAAACAAAGAGCTGGTTTTTCTTTTTTTAAAGAAAATCAACAAAAATAGACAAACCTTATCCAATCTAGTCAAAAGGCAGAGAGAACATGCAAATTAACAAGATCAGAAACGCAAAGGGGGACCTAACAACAGACACTGAGGAAATTCAGAGAATTATTAGGTCTTACTACAAAAGCCTATAAGCCATAAAATTCGAAAATACAAAAGAAATGGATTTTTTTAGATAAATACAATATACCAAAATTAAATCAAGACCAGGTGAACAATTTAAATAGCCGTATAAGTTGCGAGAAAATAGAAGCTGTCATCAAAACCCCCACACTCCAAAAAAGCCCAGGGCCAGATGGTTTTAGTGCAGAATTCTACCAGAGCTTCCAAGAAGAGTTAATACCTACATTTCTTAATGTGTTCCACATAATAGAAACAGAAGAGCCATTGTCAAACTCTTCTTATGAAGCTACAGTTACCTTGATACCAAAACCACACACTCAAACAAGAAAGAGAATTACAGACCAATCAACTCATGAACATCAATGAAAAAATTCTCAATAAAATACTGGCAAACCAAATCCAAGAACACATCAAAAATTATTTATTATGATCCAGTAGGCTTCATCCCAGATGCAGGGCTGTCTCAACATATGAAGATCTATCAATGTAATCAATCCATCATATAAATAATCTATAAGAAAAAACCATATGATCATTCATTACATGCCAAAAAAGCATTTGATACAGTTCAACACCTTTTATGATAAAGGTCTTGGAGAGATGAGGGATACAAGGATCATATAACATAATAATAAATATAATAAAACAATATACAGCAAGCCAACAGCTAACATCAAATTAATGGAGAGAAACTCAAAGAAATTTCACTAAAATGAGGAACAAGACAATGCTGTCCACTCTCTCCATATCTCTTCAACATAGTGCTTGAAGTTCTAGCAATAGCAATAAGATAACATAAGGAGATCAAGGGGATTCAAATTGGAAAGGAAAAGGTGAAACTTTCAATATTTGCAGATGATATGATAGTGTACATAAGTGACCCTTAAAACTCTGCCAGAAAACTCCTACAGCTCATAAATGCCTTCAATGATGTGACAGGATACAAGACCAACTCAAAAAAAAAAAAAACCCACAGTAGCCCTCCTATACACAAAAGATAAAGAAGCAGAGAGAGAAATCAGAGAAACATCACCTTTCACGATAGCCACAAATAACATAAAGTATCTTTGGGTAATGCTAACCAAAGAAATGAAAGTTCTATTAGACAGGAACTAGAAGTCTTTGAAGAAAGAAATTGAAGAGGACACCAGAAAATGGAAAGATCTCCTGTGCTCCTGGATGGGTAGGATCAAATAGTAAAAAAAAAAAAAAAAAAGGCAATTCTACTAAAGGCAATCTATAGATTCAATGTAATCCCCATCACAATGCCAACAAAATTCTTCACAGACCTTGAGGTAACAATAATCAACTTTATGTGGAAAAACAAAAAACCCAGGATAGCCAAAACAATTCTATAGAATAAAGGAACTTCCAGAGGCATTACCATCCCTGACATCAAACTCTATTATAGAGAAACAGTAATGAAAACAGTTTGCTATTGGCATAAAAAACTGAAAAATTGACCAATTGAATCAAATTGAATACCCGGATATTAATCCAGAAACCTATGAACATCTTATTTTTGAGAAAGAAGCTAAAAAATATATAATGGAAAAAACAAGGCATCTTTAACAAATGGTGCTGGAATAAATGGAATTCAACTTGTAGAAGAATGAAAATAGATCCATACCTATCCCCATGCACAAAACTCAAGTAAGTCCAAATGGATTAAAGACCTAAATATAAATCAGACCACAGTGAACATGACAGAAGAGAAAATGGGAAGTAGTCTGCACTACGTGGGCCCAGGACAGCTCTTCCTACATATAACCCCAGTAGCACAGTCAGTAAGAGCAACAATGAATAAATGGGACCTCCTAAAACTGAGAGGCATCTATAAAGCAAAGGACACTGTCATTAAGACAAAAAGGCAACCTATGGAATGGGAGAAGATCTTTACCAACCCCATATCAGACAAAGGTCTGATCGCCAAAATATATAAAGAACTCAAGAAACTAGACATTAAATATCTAAATAACCCAATTACTGAACTGAATGGAGAATTCTCAACAGAAGAATTTCAAATGGCCAAAAGATTCTTCAGGACATGTTCAACTTCCTTAACTATCAGGGAAATGCAAATCTAAACAACTTACACCTGTCAGAATGGCTAAAATCAAAAACGCCAATGATACCCTATGCTGGAGAGGATGTGGAGTAAGGGGAACCCTCATCCACTGCTGGTGGGAATGCAAACTTGTGCATCCACTTTGGAATTCAGTGTGGGGGATTTTCAGAAAGTTGGGAGTCAACCTACCTCAGCATCCGGCAATAGCACTCGTGGGAATAGATACCCAAGAGATGCCCAATCATATTACAAAAGCATTTGTTCAACTATGTTTATAGCGGCATTAATGGTAATAGCCAGAACCTGGAAACAACGTAGATGCCCCTCAATATAATGATGGATTCAGAAAGTGTGGCACATCTACACATTAGAGTACTACTCAGTGGAAAAAATGATATCTTGAATTTTGCATGCAAATGGATGGAAATAGAAAACACTATCCTGAGAGAGAATATCCAGACCCAGTAATATGAATATGGAATGTACTCACTCATTAGTGGATTCTAGCCATAAACAAAGGACATAGAGCCTATAGTTCACGATCCGAGAAAAGCTAAGTAATAAGGTGAACCTACAGAAAAACATATATAGATCCTCCTGGAAATTGAGATCAGACAAGATCACCAGACAGAAGTTGGGAGCATGGGAATGAGGGTTGGTGGGGGAAGGGGAGAGGAAGGAAGGGGGAGCGAGAAAGTAGAAGGGGAGGGTTGTGGAGAGCTTGGAGGAGGGGGAGGGTTGAGATATAAGAAGATGGATATGTGAGCAGGGAAGGAGATATCTTAATTGAGGGAGCCATTTTGGGGTTGGCAAGAGGCTCTGGAGAGGTCCCCAGGAGTCCAACGGATGACCCCAGCTAGGACCCTGGGCAGTGGAGGAGAGGGTGCCTGAACTGGCCTTGTCTTATAGGCAGACTGATGACTATCTTAATATCACCGTACACCTTCGTCCAGAGACCAATGGAGATAGATAGAGACAGAGACCCACATCGGAACACTGGACTGAGCACCCAAGGTCCAATTGAAGAGGGGAAGGAGGGAGAATATGAGCAAGGAAGTCAGGACCACGAGGGGTTGGCCTTCCCACTGAGACGGTGTGCTAATGGGAGCTCACCAAATCCAGCTGGGCTGGGACTGAACGAGCATGGGAACAAACTGGACCCTCTGAATGTGGCTGACAAATGGTCAGAATGAGAAGCCAATGATAATGGCACTGGGATTTGCCTCTACTGCATGGACTGGCTTTTTGGGATCCCATTCTATTTGGATGCAACCTTCCTAAGCCTGGATGGAGGGAGAAGGGCCTTGGACTTCCCACAGGGCAGGGTGCCTTACCCTCTCTTAGAACTGGAGGGGTGGAGGGGAAGGGAGTGAAAATTTTGATTGGTATTATTTATAAAGTAATAAAAAAGACAGTTGTTACTAGGAAACAATGAAAACAAAATAGGTGTTGGCTTTCAGAAATTATTCCTTAGGAAATTAGGTGCTGTTTTAATGAGAAAACTCTGAAAGATTTGAAATTTGGAATTTTCTTCCTGAAAGCCAGAGTACATTTTGGCAACTGTCAAAATCTAGGTTGGTACACCACTCCAGCCTTTTACCCCCTTGGTTGCTGTACTTAACATGCACCAGACCCTGACTCGGGAACAGCACATCTCTTCTCACAGCATGTTTTAAAATCAGTATTCCGTAAATGAATACCCCAATTGATACAGTTGGTAGACAGCAATTCTTCTCCTCCTTCTCCTTTCCCTTTTTTTTTTTTTTTTTTTTTTTTTTTGGTTGAGGCTGGCTCACTTGCTTCCTGACTTCTCTGACTTCGCCTTGATGGAAGATAGGGGTTTGTCGTTACACACGGAAACAAGCAACAAGGCTGTTAGGCCGCGGCGGTGAGCAGCCATCGACTATTTGGAAATTGGAGATAATTCAAGATGATTTGTCTCTGATCCTGCAACACTCCATCCAGCTCTCCTCAAGCAAGAAAGTTCACCAAGCAAAGGGGCAAGGGGGGGATGCCTGTGACGTCACCCCTGAGTGCTGGTTGGAGGCGTGGTCTATGCAGATGAGGGGCGCGCAGGGACCTTCGCAACAGCACCATTTGAGGAAACACGCTGGATTTCCAGCGTGGCGCGTGGAAGGGTGCGCTGGTCCCCGGGGAGCATCGAGTCGAAGGAATGGGGTGCGCGTCCAATACGGTCCTGGAGTATGCGCGGCGAAGTGACCTTGTGTTCATAGTGCAGAACGGGTGGAGCTGAGTCTGGGCTGCAGGCCAGCAAAGCATACTTACCTGGGAGGGAGGTACCATGATCACGTAGGTGGTTTTCTCTGGATGAGGCTCACCCATTGCACCTGGGGTGTGTTGACCCCTGCAATTTCCCCAAATGCGGAAAATTCAACTGCATAACTTTTGTTAGTGGGGGATTGCGTTCGCGCTCTCCCCTGGAGTTTCCTGTTTTAAAAGGTAGACAACTTCTCCTTACTGCTTTGTTGTCCCCTATCTCCCTCTCTTAACTTTTTACATCTGTGTTCAGTCTTTCCAGGAAAAAATAATGCCCCGAGCTCATATAAAATGTTTAGGGATTTAGTCCCTGGAGTAGTGAGAACACTTCTTAAAGTCTGGAGTTTTTGTCCTAAACTCCAAGAGCAGGTCTGTCTCCAAGGTGCATAGTCTCCAATCCCACCCCCAGGCCACCCCCGCCCCTGTCTGTCCCTCTCCACTCCATGTCAAGTTCTTCCATCTCCCTCCTGACCGGACTCCCTGAGCACTGGCACCGCCCTCGCCGCCTTTCTCACAATTGTCCAGACAAGGCTCCAGCACACACCTGGGGTGACCACTCCCTTGCGCGTCCCTGCTCGGGTCTGCAAAAAACCTGACCCTAAAGCTCACTTGGGCTCCTTCGCGGGGTCCTGATGGGCGCTGGGAAGGCGACTCTGCCAGTGTGGAGTCCAGGGAGGCCCCACCCCCGGGTGGCTTCAGGGTCCAAGCGTCCTGGAGGCGCCTGTATCCCTATGTTCTAGTTTTTTGGGTGAGGGAGGGTACTCTGACCGCTATTGAAACAGAAAAGCAGACATCAACCAACCCAGCCATAAAACCCTTGACCTACAAAATGTCCTGTCTACAAAATATGAAGGACAAAAAGAAGGTGGCACAAATCTTTGGGAATAGCCAACCAGTGTCTGAACTGACTTAAGGCCCACTCTACAAGTAGGAACTCACACCAAACACTTGCTTGAGTAACTAAGAATCAGCGTAGATAGATAGATCAATCGATAGATAGATAGATAGATAGATAGATAGATAGATAGATAGATAGATAGATAGATAGCCCAGTAGTAGATAGCAAAAAGACCAAGGGTAAAACCTTAAAAAAAAAAAAAAACAGTAGTATTTGGATTTAACTTAGGTCTCTGAAGTATCTGCTGCTATCTTACCTATATCTATCCAGACATTGAACTTCAGTCTTAATGAAAACACCTTGACCATTTTTTTTCCTGCACAATATGAAAACATACACACATCACATAGCATATATGTGGGCCTCATGGTAGTTTGGTGCCTGTGGAGATCAGAAAATGGAGGAGGATCCCCAGGATCTGGAGTTAAATAGGTGTGAGCCTCCATGTAGGTGATGGGAATCGAACCTGGATCCTCTGCAAAAACAGTCAGTGCTCTTAACCAAAAACCTATCTCTTTAGCTGTTTATTATGAAGGCTCTTTTCCCTCTGTGTAGCCCTGGCTTTCCTGTAACTCACGATGCAGACCAGGCTGGCCTGGAACTTAAAGATCTGCCTGTCTCTGCCTCCTGAGTGCTAGGATGAAAGATGTACATCCAGAGGACTCTGAAGAATATAAATATTTTTATGGCAGTGAAGGGCAACTCTAAAAATAGCTGAAAGTTTATTTGTGTATTTATCACAATTGAAATAATTGTGTGTGGGTCAGGGTTTTCCTATGTAGCCCAGGCTAGTATCAATTTCCTGCCCTGCAGCCATCATTTTGTGTGCTGGGCTGACCTGTCCGCAGTCCCACAATCAGACTCATTTTCAAGGAGCACCTGAGTGTATGGTGAAGCAAACATCACAAAGACAGAGTTGACACTCATTGGGACCAGTGAGAACCCCATTTCTTCTGCAGGGTCTGAACACCCACTAAAGGTAAAGTTTCAAATCATGACACACCAAGACCAAGTTCATAGCACACAAGAGACTTATTTTCCTCAGAGGAACAGAGGGCAGGAAGTAAGAACAAGATATAGGAGATAGGGGATGAGGGAGAAGGGACAGGAACAAGGGAAGGGGACAGGGATATTTTTCTGGAGACACAAAGAACTGGTTCTTGATACAGACGAGTCAGACTTGGCATATAGGAAAATGATGATTTATGAAGATGAAATGGGAACCCCTATGTTAGGATGAGGTCTTTAATTTTAATTGGACAGGTTGATTTGATGAGCCAATGGGGGCTTGGATGTCTGGACTTCAATAATTGATTGCTGGATGTTGGTGGGTAGTCAGGCTCAGAAGGGGGAAAAGGCCATATAAGGGAATAGACCTTTTGGGGTTTTCTCCAACACTGGGAATGGAAACCAAACCTCACCACACACTGGACTAACACTCTACCTCTGAGCTATAGCCCCGGGACTGACCCTGCACTAGCGAAACTGAGGCAGGGGGTTAGAAGTTCAGACCAGCATGGCTACTCATCAAGACTATATCTCAAATGAAGACATAATAAAGAACACACAAATTCAGAGGAAGGCAGAGATGGAGACTGGTGGGTTGTGATCTGAGACTCAGGCCATCCACGTTCCAGATCCTGGAAGAGGCAGGAAGGAGCCTCTACTTGGACCCTCTGAAGAAGGCAGTCTCCAGGATTTGGGACTTTCAGTTTCCAGAACCAGAAAATTCCATCCCTGCTGCTTTAAGTGATGTGGATTGTAGCCACTTATGACAACCCAACACCAACTTCTAGGTGCCCAGGTGGTACACGGTGTGTTCTACGTGCAGTGGTTCTGGGATTCTACCAACGAGTCCTGAAGGTCACTGTGGCCTGCCGTCTCTCCCAGATGAACATGGTGAGAAGATCCCTGTGGAGCCTCCCCTAATTCTACACAACAGCTCAGATAATTTCGTTCTTCCTTCCTGAGACCACTCTCGCCATCTGGGGGATAAAATACCCTGGAGACAGCACCCCTCCAAGACTGTGCTGGGCCACCCTAATTATCATCTGCCACCAACTCTGTCACCCATCTCTTCATCTCTCAAGGCAGATCTCCCTGCCTGTGCCCTGAAAATCCAGTTGTCTCTCTTCCAACAGCTCCCATGTGGCCCAGCCTGGCCTGCATCTCACCCTGCAGCTAAGGATAACCTGCAAGCTCTGATCTCCCTTTCTTCCTGGATGTCAAGGCATGTTTACATGGTACTGAAATGGAGCTTGGGGTTTAATGTCTCCTAGGGAAGCCCCTCTACAACCTGAGCTCCCATCCTGGTCTGCCTGTCTTCTTTGAGCCAGAGTTTCTGTAGTCCAGGGTGGTCTGGAACTCCTGATCTTCCTAAGCTGTTACCCCCAACACTGGCATGACAGGCTTGTGTCTCACACATCTTCCTTCCGGTCAATGAACACCTCTCCAGCATCCCAGGATCTGGTATTGGGTCACTATCATGAGAATGTGGCCAAAAGAGAGGTGTATGACACTAACCACCTGGGGTGCCATGCAAAGGCGCATTCCCACAGGCACACAGTTATTAGGCAGTGTGTGATTGTGTGCAGGTTTTCCTGTTTACGTGTGTGTGTGCTTGTGTCTCCATCACTAACGACTTTTCTAGATGGTGCACACTGACCTCTGGTCAGCACTACTCTTTCCTCAGTCTATTGATTCAAGGTTTGGGCCATCATACTCTTTCTACGACTGTTTGCTTTCTGTATCTGAAGCTCACCTGGGCTCAGTGGTTCCAAGTAGACCTGCCAAGAGCTAGACACACCTTCCCTAACAACCTCATAGCTTGAGTGAGCTCTAGTGACACTCTGAGTGAAATTTTCATCACTTCCTATGTGTCTTCTTTTTGTTTTCAACCCTCCAATCTCTAAAAGTCTGAGGATCTGCACCAGGTGCTCGTTCACTTCAGAGATCTCATCTGTTCTACTCCCTTTATCCTGACCTCATTTCTAAGCATCCTTTGTTTCTCACGTTACTTGAGTGTGGATCTTAAGATGGGAAAAGCCATCCCTAGGCAGTGGTTGGGAAGTGAGCTTTAAACTTCTCACATAACACGTGAGAAGCAGAGGGCTGGACTTCTGGCTTTAGGAAGACAATGTGCCTAAAGGCTTCCCCGGTGGCCCCAGAGACGCTCTTTAAATGGCACCTTAGTTTCAGGTCACTTTTGGGTAAAGTAGGTATCAGGGGTTAATAGCTGTATCATATGACATCAGCAGTCCCCCACCTGGACATTCTATTGTATCCTGGAGAGCCTGGAATTCTGTGATGTCACCTGTGTTGTGGCAACGCCAACTGCCCTTGAGGCATTCGTTCAGTGCCTGTGTGGTTCACCCACAGCCATGCTGACACGACTCAACAGGCTGCTTGGGAGACAGGATGGAGAGCGCAGGGAGGCCAGAGAGAAGCACAGGGAAGATGGCCTTCAGTGTCAGAGTCACATATCAAGGTTCTGGGGAAAGCGCAGTGAGTCCTGGGCAGGGGACAGAGAGATTCCTGAAGGATGAAGGCTTCAGTTGATCCTTTCAGGAGTGGAACCCAGGAGGTGGGAGTTCCTGGGAAGTGAGGTCCTCTTCTGCTTTTCTGAGTTACTAAAGAGCAGACTCAGGATTTCTTATGGTGTGTTTGGAAGAGATCCAGGGATGGTCAAGGCTTCAACTGCTGTGCTGAGGGCCCTCTGCTTTCCCTCGTCCTCTGCGTGGGAAGCACAGAGGGACCACAGTGGTTCCAGTTCCAGCCCTGCCCTTCACCATCACTGGATTTCTTTTGCTTGTTTGTCACTAAAAAGAGGGAGAGTCACGTCCCCCAGACAAGCTCCCAAATAAATCACACACCGAGGCTTCTTTCTTCTGAATGCCTGCCCTTAGCTTGGCGTGTTTCTTCTCTGCTCTTCTTGACTTAAATTATCCTGACATCCTTTTGCCTCTGGGCTTTCATCTTACTCTTCTTTAAGTCCTACACTCACTATTATTTCATGGCTGCTGAGTGAGCTAGTGGCTGACCCCTGGAGTCCTCCTCTCTTGTTCTTGGGATCCTCTTTATTCTCCTCTCTGAGTTCACCTTCTGTTTATACTCTCTGCCTGCTAGTCCCACCTATTTCTGCTCCTGTCTCGCTACTGGCTGTCCTTCTCTTTATTAGTAACATTAGGGTATTTTAGATAAGCACAGTAATGTAGCTTCACATAGTTAAACAAATGCAGTATAAAAAAAGTTATACACACGAAAATAATATTTCCCAACATTGATGGACATATCGAGCAATGGTGAGGGTCCCAACTTGAGGATAGTTGTTCTGCTCTTTGTGGTCTTCAGTGGGCTCCATGCATTCCCTCTTCCTCAGGCCTCTTCTGGGGACTCAACATGGTCTCTCATGGCCCCGTACAATCTAACTGTACAAATTCACTGATGTTTATCTACCGACAGGGAGTACTGGAAAGGCACGGACCTCAGCCTCCCTCACTGAGCAGGAGCAGCAGATGAACAAGGTTGATGAACTGACCCTTCAGCTCCAGATGATGACCAATGAAAGGAATGAACTTCATGCAGTCCTGGCGAACTATAACAACAATGATGTGAACAACAGGTAGTCATTATGTCCAGTTCTCTTGTGACTGTCTTGTCCCTCCGGTGTCAATCCCAGCATTCCTCATGTCACCTGAGGCTGCAACTCCAAGGTGTCCTCCTGCCCAAAGAGCTTTTCCCGAGTTCATCTGAGAGGCAGAACTGAAGCCTGGGCAGGAGTGAGATGAGGACACAGGCTGTTCTGCTTCCTCCCAATGAAAAGCAGAGCCTGTGGCCTGAGTCACATTCTATGGATGGGGCAGCAGTGTGTGAGCTCACAAAACGCATTTCAAAGAGGCCTGGACAGGTGTTGGCTTGTGGGATATGCTCGCATTTTTTTTTTTTTTTGGTTTTTCGAGACAGGGTTTCTCTGTGGCTTTGGAGCCTATCCTGGAACTAGCTCTGTAGACCAGGTTGGTCTCGAACTCACAGAGATCCACCTGCCTCTGCCTCCTGAGTGCTGGGATTAAAGGCGTGCGCCACCATCGCCCGGGAAGCTGGCATTTTTAAACGGCACAGCTTTTTTTCTGCTTCGGCTGAAAACCCGAAAAGCATGCATTCATCTTTTCGTCAATACTGTTTCAGTGTTTCGTGGCAGGACCTCTTAATGAGCTGCAGGGTTTTGCAGCTAAAGCTGAGTCAGGAAAGCCTCTCTTAGATGAGAGCGCTTAGATGAGAAACTGCTGCTACCAAGAAAACATGCTTTACTCTTTCCCAAGCTTTGTCAGACTTTCTGTGGATTCAGTTGTCCACACGTTGGGCGCCATCTGTTGAAATGGGGGCGGCCGAGGTTGCGTCCCCAGCACCCCAGCCACCTGGCTAGCTTATGCCCAAAATAACAACACACAAACTGTATTCATTTAAACACTGCTTGGCCCATTATTTCTAGTCTCTTCTTGGCTAACTCTCGCACCTGGACTAGCCCATTTCAAATCAGGTTTGTAAGCACCCCAAGGTGCACTTACCGGGAAGATTCTAGCCTACGTCCATCCCGAGTAGGAGCTTCATTGCGCGTGTGCCTCAGAGTGCAGAGCTATCCTGTCTGCCCGCTAGACAGGAACCTTGCATCTCTGAGCGGAGCTGCATGATTTCTGACCTCACTTCCTCTTCCGCCCAATTCTGTTTACTCCACCCACCTATGTTTTAACCTATAGGACCAGCCAAGCAGTTTCTTTATTTTAACCAATGAAATCAACAGATTGATATGACACTCCCACATCACATTTTTTTTCTGAAGACAGGAGACATGACATCACAGGTTTCAGTAAGGCCCAGACACAAAGCACAGAATCCTGGGACAACTTATAAAGAGCTAGTTTGTTCCTCCAGGCTGACTGAGGAAGCTCATGTAGCCCTGTCTGTCTCCCTCTTGATGCTCTGCCTTTCTGGCCCTGAGACAGCTTAGCAAGTCTAATAACATCAACAGGTCCTAGTACCTAGGATTCAGGATGTGACAGCCAGTGGACTAGGATAATCCAAGACACAGCCGTAATTCATGTGTTCATGGGTGTCTGATGTGTGTTCATGGGCTTGCTTGTTCCTGTGGCCATACACTACCACAGGCTGAATTCTGAGCTTGAGGAGCTGAAAATGGATCATCAGAAGGAGACGTCAGAGGTGGAGAAATTCCCCAAGGAAATTAGTGAGGCCTCTTCCTACTGCAAGGAGCTGACTGAGAAGACAAACTCCTACAGGTGAGTGTCTGATTGGATGAAACCCCGCACTAGGGCAGGACAGCTGTTGTACTTATTTCTCTTTGAACCAAAGTGGGGGCTGTGCTTCTAGCTTGTTTAACTTGTACTTGTCCTCCTGGACTGATTTCTTCTATGTGCAAGGAATCTGAGAGCCCCTCCCAAAATTGTCATGTCAGCTTCCAGAGCTTCTAGATAGAAAACATGGTTTGCACCATGAATGGTGTCTGAGACTCTGACAGGGGCTTACCGCACCTGTTGTTATGGGACACAGATGTGGAATGTATTCCTCTGGGGTTCTCTGTCCTACTTCAGACCATGTTTGCTCTATACCTGATGATGGTCTCTCAATACCATGACCAGTGTAGGATCAGTGTGTGTTAGAGGTGCAGAATCCTGTTCTCAGAGGTACATCACCTGGGTGACACTGGCATGGCTAATGTGGGCTGCAGTCTGGGGCTGTCTGAGGACATGGGACCTAGCAGGGAAGGTGGTGTTAGTAGGTAGGAGTGGCAGATGGAGGTGGACTGGAGCTCATCATTGTTTGTGATGGTTAAGCACCCTCCACAGCCGGCTTCTGAGGGAAAGGACACAGATGAAGGAAAAAGTGGGCATGTTGAGAGAGGACAACAGAAAGCTGCAGCAGGAGCAGATCTTCCTGCAAGAGTCCTGTGAGGAGACAAAGAGGCTGTGTGAGGAGGCCCTTGAGAAGATCTGTGACCTCTTGACAAAGCAGCAGCAGGTAAGCTGAGGCAGCAGGAGCAAGCTGCCCACCTATCTGGCCACACACCCACACCCATGTACACCGCCATGTAACTGTCCACTCAGTTACCCAGCTGACCACATCCATTCCATCTAAGAGTTCATTTCTGGGATCCTTCACAAGTCTTTCTGGGAAGTTCACCTCTTGGAAGACCCCACCTGACTGGAAAACAAACCATTCAGCATTGGTAGAAGCTGCAGTTCTATAAGGGAGATTGGTAAATCACATATCACACACCTACATGTCAGTATGGTAGGAAGGGTTCTATGCTGGGAGCCACATAGGGAGAATCACAGAGCTTTGAGTCAGTGAGTGAGTGAGGACAATGAGCTGTGGATCATTTGCTTGCTTGAACGAAATATTTTTGTTCTGCTTAAGCTACCAGGCCAGAGCCCTTTGGATCTCCTGTCTCCTCACAGGTAGAGCTTCCTATCTTTTTCTGTCTCATCTTATGCTAACTGGGTTGTTTGGTAAGGAAGACTTAGTGTTCTCTCTCAATTTTTACAGATTTTTACTACTTTGGAATTATTGAGTTTTGTAATAAAAAAATTCAATCCCCAGAGCTTTTTTGAAAGTAAAAGTAGATATTTTCCTTTCAGCGAACTAATATAACCTCCCAGGAAATGTCTCGTTTGTCTCATTGGCTTCACAACAAAGAACCTGCAGTCAGACTCTTTGCTGACATTTTGATGCTCACTCTATCGTGTGGGAGGTTATGTCTTAGTACAGATCCCCCTCGTAGTTGTACAGAGTGCTGCATTTCAGAACAACACTCTGGAGACCTCACTAGACTCCTACTGACTGATATGGGGCTTTTTCATGTTATATGCCTTCTGTTATGGTTCAAAGTTGTGGGGTCATGACCATGGGTCAGTCTCATTCTCTAGCGCTATCAAGATCTTCTCTGGAGGAGCCTGGGTAAGGTTCCTTAGGAGACTAGATGAGTCAGCTTAGAGCTATCGGGAGGCTTCGTGTGCAGCCTCTTCCTATGGGACTTGGTCTTTTGTGGTCAAGCTCAGGTCTGCAGAGGTTTTCCCTCACCTGTTTGATCAGTGAGTCTTGAGATGAAGAACTTTCCAGGAAGGGGAAAGAAGTTCGGACTAGGGCAGAAGCCTGACTGAGTCAAAGAGCACTGAGAGACAGCACTGAGGACGGCTGCCTCCCCCTGCAACAAGAAAGTGCTGCAACACTCTAGTCTCCTTTGCTTTTCTGGGTTCAGAAAGGTGTGTGTGTGTGTGTGTGTGTGTGTGTGTGTTGTGTTTTTTATGAATCTTTGTGGGTTTCAGAATATGTGTTTGAGATAATATACGTGTGTTCACTCATGGAATGATGGACAACTGTAAGGATGATGGAGAAAAGTGTTAATAGAAAGTATTGTTCCTGCTGTGGTTAGCATTAATTTGCATCAGTCACAGAGCACATGGAGCTGCCAATTTTTTAGCATGTCCACCCAGCTACCTAGAACAAAGGACCACAATACTGAACAAAGTAAAAGATTTTCAGGTGTTTGTAGATTCATAAATATTCATCTGCAAAGAAAACCTTTGCAGAAAACCAAGGTAATGCAGGACATGAAGGTGACAATGAGGCTGCGGAGGCAAATCAAGGTGCCTGAGAGCAGGAAAGCCCGGTTAAGGATGTGTGTCCTTCTCTGCTCTGGGTGAAAGGTGACTGCCCACTAATGACTTTTCTGCATCCTCTTTTTTTCTCCTCATCATTGCTGCTGCCATTTTCCTTTCACCTTTGTCCAATCTTGAGTTGGTTTGCTTTGTTCCTGGATCTTGGCCTGGATTTTATCATTTAAGAGATGCTGAACTGCAGAGGTGTCTCCCCAGGAGAAGGCCCATAGCCATGCCGAGCTGTGAGAACAGGCTGTCGTAGTGCAGCCCACTCAGGCTCATCATCATCTGAAGCACTCACTGCATGCTGTGTCTGCAGCGCTCAGAAGCTGCTTTCATTCCAAGCTTCTTTACACTGAGAGAAAGTTGCCTGATGGGGGTTGGCAGAAATGAGGACCCTCAGTTATTGCTAGTGGTGTACAATGGTGCAGCCCCGTGAGAAGCTATGTATAATTTTTCAGAATTTGGATTGCATTCCCCAGATGACCATGTGATCCCAGAATGAGAAGAAGGATCCCCAGAGAATCTAGGGGACACCCGGGTTATAGAAGCATTCCTCAGAGCACCGCCAGACAGAAAATATTCAAATACCCTTCATTGATGAGTAAACATTCAATGAAGTCTAGTCCTTCCATGGAATATTGTTAAGCATGAAGCAATACATGCACTCATTAGGCCGTGAGTCAGCCTTCCTCTCTTACATGTACAAATTCCTGACATAATCATCTTACTGGAAGCAAAGGTTTATTTGAATTCTGGTTTTAGAGATTTTCTAGTTTTCTTGAACTCATTGGGCCCAAAATGCGGTAACCTATGGTTTAGTGAGTTCCTGTTGGAGGAAGCTGCCCTCCTTGGAGCCACGGGGAAGCTCTGAGTGACAACAAGTGGTTGGTCCAAAATCAGGCAGTGGTCCTGGACCACGGAACTAAGCCTTTAGTACAGACTGGAAAACTTGCTATGCAAGCTTAGATAACTGATCAAGGAAGCCTGGCACCCACCATTTGTGGCCTGGGTCCACAAGGCAAGCACTACATTGACCTCTCTGTCCACTGCGTTTTTCTCCCAGGGACCAGGCTTGCATGTTGTGCATAGACACACAGGCAGACAAAACATCAACACATATAAAGTAGAAATAGAATGAAAAATTATCAAAACAGAGACAAAGTACACAATCCTCACTACATCACCACACACCTGTGCCTGGTTTAGAATGGTAGGGAGAGGGTGTGGGCTAATGAAAGTTAACTCTCTTCTTCATAGGATCCCAGGTGATCTCTTCTTCCATATTGTTAGCTAGGAACTACACATGAGCATGCAATGCAGTGTGCTTGTATGTGAGCATCCATGTACTTGTGATGATCAGGATTGTGTATGTGTGTTTGTTTGAGTTTGTGTACATGCAAGCACACATGTGTACGTGGGTTCAGACAACCCTGCCCTAAGAACACAATCTTCTTATAAATAGGAACATCAAAGACTGAAGGAACACCTACAATTACTAAGGAAGCAGAAGGAACTGGTTACCCATCTAAGGGACTTGGCAGGAAAGCAGCAGCAACGCTTCACTGAGTCCCAGACGAGGTAGGAGCACGGACTGACAGAAGCAGTTGTAGTCTAGTGGATTCTCTGTTTTGGGGTCTCTGACCTGTTTGGGTTTTAGTCTATTTGGCACGGCTCACACCCACACCCTGGTACAAAATACCACAAAATATGATTTGGCTAATCACCAGAAACTTTTGTCCATATAGCCATATGCTTGGTTATTAGTCTTCTGTGGATTGTGTCCCCTCCTTCTCTTGTGAGGAGCAGGAGGTCAATTGTGAGGGACAGTGTGTCCTCTGCCACTTTATTTTCCTTCAGGAACATCACATTTAGAGAGAAGTTTCTAATCTTCTTGCTAACTTGGATGCAGCACACTCCTGCTGATTGCAGGCTCTCTGCAGGACTCATCAGTTTCCTGTGAGAAGATTTACTCTGGCCATAAACATATTAGGAGTTGACAAATTAACCCCATGCAGGTTCTGGGCTGTAGGGATAATCAGAGCCTTCTCTGCAGTGTTGTGTCGCCTCCACTAGAGGGCAGACATAGAGTTTTACAGGTTGCTCACATTCACCTGGTATCTAATTAAAGCCAGGAATATCTTTACTGAACTGTGATTCAGATATTAATATTTCTCCAAAATAATGTTTTGGACTGTTGAACAAATGCTGGTTTTTTTCAAGCCCTGCACAGTGTATTTTTTAGTTCAACTTATAGCAGTTTTTAAACATTGAGAAAAAATCCAGCCCAGGGTTGCTCTGACACTTTTCCCCTTGGGAAGCAGTCATTGAGCTCAGCTAAAATGTGATGATGGGTTGTCTGGCTGGGTGGGGCTCAAAAGCTGACAAGGCAGGGCCCCACCAGGCCTGTGTCCCAGTTGCCTTCCTCCTCTAGGTTTGAACATCTCCAGCATGCACTGGAACAGACCACAGCCCAGGAGGAGAGCCTCCTGCAGATGGAGCTGCTGCAGCAGGAGCACTGTGTGCCAGGCAAGTGAGCCACCATTGAGCCCCACTCCCACTAACAAGGGGATTCACGGTGTGGGTTTCCTTCCTTGACTTTTCTTTACTAGGGGTGAAAAGGCCCTGATTTTGTTGTTGCCTGTGCCCAAGAGAGACTGTTTCTGTGTCTGATTTCCATCTCTTCTCTGACAGCACCTCGTAAGAAAACTGAGAAGCCTGAAGGTAACCAGAGACACCTTGAAGGCATGACATTCTACACTCCAGGATCCAGGCCTCCTCTGGAAAAGCCATGTCCCTTTCTGCTGTGAGCACAACATTGAGGCAAATATCAACCAATCATCAGAGGTTATAGCAACAATCTGATCCACCTCTGTTGGCTCAAAATTTTCAGAGAAAAGACGGCATCAGAAATAAGCTTGAGATTCAGACGACACCCCACAAATTAGTCAGAAGCCGAACATCCATCACCAAGTGGTCCTAGTGTGGGCAAAACATCATGGAGGGAGATATGTGGGTGAGCAAGAGTCATTCTGTCAGCTACTGTCAAGGGCTTTGGCAAGCTGACTGCATATGTGATGTGGAATCTGACAAGGAAGACTCTGTCACACTGCTATCCAGACAGACCACACCCAAAAGCCCAGGATTCTCTCTCTAGTGCAGAGCTGACGCTGACCCCATATCACACACAAGTGTTGGTGATGATAATTCACTACAGAGACTAATCCACTTCCTCGTGTCTCATGTTATTGATTTGCTTTTTCTTAAATAATATTTCAAGGGAAAGTGGGAATTTTGTTTAATTTTATTTGGTTCGTTGTTTTTGTTATGTTTTAGATTGTTTTGGTTTGGTTTATATCTCGGGATATCTGTGCATTAGTTTTTTTTGGTTTTCTTCACTTTAGTGTAAGTTTTTGTTATTTCTTTTATTATTACCATTGTTTTAATAGTTTGCTAAGGTTACACACTGTCTTAATGATCGCTGTCTTAAAGCCTCCGTTGAATAAAATGAATGTTTTATGAATAAAAAGCTATTTCCAACTTTTCCTTCTTAAGAGTCTTCTTTAGTCAGGTGAGCTGTCACACTCCTGTCAACCCACAACTCACAGGCGTGGATCTGTAACTGCAAGTTCCAGGTAGCTTGGGCTGCACAATGATTTTCCAGTCATGGTCTGCACAGGCAGATGGCACCTCGGATATGGATACGGATGGCATGGCCTACTCCGTGTATACCCACTAGTCTACAGAAAATCTAGACATATTGCACCCCTGAGGTCATATATTTAGCTTCAGTAGAATGTGGTGCACACACTATACAACACGTTCATGACATCATCATGCAGAGCAAACTGAAGGGAAACACAACTAACTGTAGTCGGTAGCTGTTCTGTGTTCTGCCCGGTCCCGACTGATTATAAAGTATACACTTTATTTAGGTAGGTCTCCTGAGACAGCCAAAAGTGCTCTTAATGCATGAGCCATCTCTCCAGTCCCTGCCCTTGACTTTGTCCTCCCAGTCCTATGTGCTCTATCAGTAGATTGGATCAGCTTCAACCAAAGACAGACGTTTCTTGAGACCTGTAGGGACAGGCACACGAAGCAGGAATGCTAATTGTCTTGGGTTGCCACACATCCATGCAGGGCTCACATAGGTTCAGGACCCAGACCCAACATCGCTGACTGTCTGATTGGAATGGATTTCTTCACCTCTCATCTAGGTTGACAATGCAGCTTAGGACTGTGTAATCCAATGCTGAAAATGAGAAGACCCTGCTGGGGGCAAAGTTGGGGTAAGGAACCTCTCTTGATAGTCTAAGTAAGCAATATTATGAGGAGCCTTATGACTAGCTGGAGTAAAAGGAGCCTGTATCAGTGGCCACATAACTCCTGTGAAGAGTGTTTCCGTGCAAGACTATAAAAAAGGGAGAGAGATGGTTGGTTGATAGGTAGGTAGGTAGAGTAGATAGATAGATAGATAGATAGATAGATAGATAGATAGATAGCCCAGTAGTAGGTACCCTGAGACATAGGGTAAAATATTTTTTTTTATAAACTAGTAGTGTTTGATTTTATCCTTGGTCTCTGTGCTATCTACTTCTGGGCTATCTACTATCTCTCTATCTATCTATCTGAAAGTCCTCTAGAGCAGCGAGACTCTCAACTCTCGGGATAACACGACCCCCCAGGAACTCACGAGAGACCGTCATTGCTGCAATCACAAGAGGTTTATTGACTGATTGGAACCAGTGCACTGGGGCCAAAACTCATTTCCCACGCAGGGGTAGAGAGTTTGACCCCGGTAGCTGGGAGAAGGAGTATTTAAGGGAAGAAACCATCCAAAAGGGGTAGGGAGGGCGTCATTGAAAAATTCCAAAAATACCAGTGGTCATTGAAAAATTCTGAAAATACCACTGATAATCACAAGGGAGTAACTCCCTGTTTGTCAAGATTATAATCTAACTTTATCTTCACTGAAACAGTTATTCTAGATTTTTGATTCTTCTCTCCCTGCTTAGATTTTTGGCTCTATTTTTTTTCTGCTAGAGGGGTCTGAATTTATCCAGGTCTTTCATATCTTTTTATCTCTATATATATATATATATATATATATATATATATATATATATATATATATATATAATATCTACTCTGGTTCTTGGCTACACAAGCAAGTGCTGGGTGTGGGTTCCTTCTTGTGGAGTGGCCTTAAGTCAAATCAGACACTGGTTGGCTATTCGCACAAGTTCTGTGCCCCGATTATCCTTCTTATTTTGTAGGCAGGACATTTTGTAGGTCAATGGTTTTGTGACTGGGTTGATGGTGTCTGCTTTTCTTTTCCTATAGAAACTAGAAGGTAGGGATGCAGGATTCCTGTATGACCCAGCTTGACTTCCCCAAGTTCTATGTGTGGATGTTACCTCAGCAATGGGACCCGCTGGCAGTTTCTGCAGAGCAGCCCTGTGTCTTAGCTGCAGCCTGGGTTGTTTGGAGATTTCAATGGGGCAACCTTGACCAACAACTAAATTGAATGCAGCTTAATCCTACCCCTGGAATCCTTGCCTGGTGAAGGAGATGGCCAGTTGAGACTCCGTTACTAGGAGCCATCACTAGGAATGGGGGGAGGACACATAAAGGGAGGGCAGGACATAGAAAACAAGATTTCCCACTAATGTGTTATTACTAAGACAAATACGAGATAGGAACATTCAGACCCTGCATCATACTGACATGACCAAAACCAGGGGTAGGGGTGTTGTTGCTCAAAGATGGTGCTTACCATGCCCTGGGCTTAGGGTGACTGACAGTGAAGGTCATTTTGTGAGTCCACCTGAGACATCGTGATTGACAGTGAAGACTCCAAGCAGCAAACTGTACTAAATGTGTTTGAGTTCCTTCATGTCAGCGGGAGTTGAACTAGGGAGATTGGAGTCTGTGTCAAGACATTAACTAGGCTGGGTGCATGGGAGCAAGAAAGCAGCAGTCAGACCAGACGGGGAGGACGATAATTGCCGAGACTCGGATTCAAACCATGGTTGCTGCGGCCACAACACAGAGTATGACATGCCATTCAATGTGCCCTAAAGTAGGTGCTCACCCAAGTCTCAGTAAAGCTCAGCCTGGCGCGGACCGGTTTCTGAGACTTCCTTCAACCGGCCTGTCCTGCAGAAGGGATTTCTCCAAAGCTGCTGGGCTTATAATGCTGCCAAGTACTCGCCTCTGTGCCTTGTTTGGGTGGTGAGGGAAGTTGCCAACTGTGAAGTTGGTGGGGCGCTGCCACTCTTGCAAGTGCAGTATTTCCCTCCAGCACCTGACAGCCCTCCATTGCCATCTTCTCTGCCTTGGCTGTGGCAGGTGGGGAGGGGAAAAGCTGCTCTGGGATCCTCCCAAAAAGCTGGGGAGCAAACCAGCTGTCCAGAGCCTTCCATAGAGGCCCCCGTCTCCAGTGTCCAGTGCCTTCACTGCCAGTCCCTGGACTCTTACTAAACACATCTTGGCCTGCCCGTTTCTGTGGTTTATTTTTTTGTTTCCACAGCACATGATTTTTGAAATAAATCTGTTCTAGGCTTTTTGATTACGAATTACGTTGTCGTCGTCCTTGTCATATGCATATCTTTAGCCAGTGGTGTAAGGTTTCCCCGTTTTATAAAAATCTGGTCCGTTTCCTGTGCTTTAGTGACTTGTTTTTCATAATTTTCTTTTATTAACCAATGATTCCTGCCGGGCGGTTGTGGCGCACGCCTTGAATCCCAGCACTAGGGAGGCAGTGGCAGGCGGATCTCTGTGTGTTCAAGGCCACCCTGGTCTACTAGTGCTAGTTCCAGGACATGCTCCAAAGCCACAGAGAAACCCTGTCTCGAAAACAAAAGAAAAAAAAGAGAAGGGATTCTCATTCTTTCCATCCCCAAATAAGTCAAAGACAGAGGTGGGGGTTGTTCACAGGTGTCTCCATCCCCACACTACCACCCAAAATAAAAAATGCCTTTATTGATTACCCTGCCGCAGGACAGGCCATAAATAGACAGGGTGTGACAAAAAGGTAAGGCCTTAGGTCCATAGGTGTTTTTTCTTATTTTTTTATTTACTGGGCTTCTAGTATTTCAGAGAAGTGGGAGAATTTCCATTTGCCTAGTCAGCACACAAGTACTGTAAATTCAGAAAGCTGTTTTTTTTTTAAATATTTATTTATTTATTATGTATACAATGTTGTGTCTGTGTGTATGCCTGCTGGCCAGAAGAGGGCACCAGACCTCATTACAGATGGTTGTGAGCCACCATGTGGTTGCTGGGAATTGAACTCAGGACCTTTGGAAGAACAGGCAATGCTCTTAACCTCTGAGCCATCTCTCCAACCCCCTAGAAGGCTGTTTGTTAAAAGCCTAAAAATTGTGGTGTCTGGGAGGGCTCTACCTCTCGATTAATAGCATAACACACTAATCCATTGCGGCATCATTAAAAAGATCAAACCAGGTCTCCTTGGTGAGCCAGACATCACCATGGCAGCCACACCTGTGATGTTCACTTTGTCGCGGCACAGCACTCAGAACAGGAGGCCTGGAAGGCAACCTGCCGGGCTTTCTGCCTGCACCATGGCCGCTTCCAGATCTCGCGCGAACTTTATGAACCCGGCGCCTCCAGGAAACTTTGACCCCTAGGCCAACGGGAGTTGTGGCTGTCTAGGACTCCAAGCTGCCAGAGTCGCTTTCCGGGCGCCCATCAGGACTCTGCGAAGGAGCCCAAGTAAGCATTAGGGTCGGGTTTTTTACAGACCCCAAGCACAGACGCACGACGGGTGGTCGCCCGAGGTGTGTGATGGAGACTCAGCGGGACACCAGTGGGAAAGGCGGCGAGTAAGGTGCCAGTGCTCAGGGAGTCAGGACAGGAGGGAGATGGACGAAGTTGACCCGGAGTGGAGAGGGACCCACGGTGTGGGGGAGAGGAGGTGGCCTGGGGGTGGGATTGGGGGCTGTGCACCACGGAGACAGGGTCTCTGTCTCTATCTCCATCGGTCTCTGGACGAAGGTTCTGTGGTGATATTAAGTTAGTCATCAGTCTGCCTACAGGACAACGCCAGTACAGGCACCCGCACCTCCACTGCCCAGGGTCCTAGCTGGGGTCATCCATGTGGACTCCTGGGAAACCCTCAAGAGCCAAGCCTCTTGCCAAACCCAAAATGGCTTCCTCAATTAAGATATCCCCTTCCCTGCTCCCATATATGTCCTTCCTCCATCTCAACCATCCCACTTTCCCTTGCTCTCCCCAACCCTCTCCTTCTCCCTTCTCTCTAACCCTCTCTCCTTCCCCCCACCCCACTCACACCCCCATGCTCACAACTTTTGCCTGGCAATCTTGTCTGCTTCCAATTTCCAGGAGGATCTATATATGTTTTTTGTGGGTTCACCTTATTATTTAGCTTCTGTAGGATCATGATCTATAGGCTCAATGTCCTTTGTTTATCGCTAGAATCCACTAATGAGCGACTACATACCATATTCATATTGTGGGGACTGGGTTATCTCAATCAGGATAGTGTTTTCTATTTCCATCGATTTGCATGCAAAATTCAAGATGTCATTTTTTTTTAAACACTGAGTAATACTCTAATGTGTATATGTGCCACACTTTCTGAATCCATTCTTCCATTGAGGGGCATCTAGGTTGTTTCCAGGTTCTGGCTATTACAAATAATGCTGCTATGAACACAGTTGAACAGATTCTTTTGTAGTATGATTGGGCATTGTTGGGTATATTCCTAAGACTGGTATTGCTGGATCCTGAGGTAGGTTGACTCCCAACTTTCTGAGAAACTGCTACATTGATTTCCAAAGTGTTTGCACAAGTTTGCATTCCTAACAGCAATGGATGAGTGTTCCCCTTACTCCACATCCTCATCAGCATAGGCTATCATTGGTCTTTTTGAGTTTAGTCACTCATTCTGACAGGTGTAAGTTGTCTTGATTTGCATTTCCCTGATAGCCAAGGAAGTTGAACATGTCCTTAAGTATCTTTTGGCCATTTGAAATTCTTCTGTTGATAATTCTCTGTTCAGCTCAGTACCCCATTTTTTATTTGGGTTAATTATAATTTTAATATCTAGTTTCTTGAGTTCTTTGTATATTTTGGAAATCAGACCTTTGCCTGATGTGGGGTTGGTCATGATCTCCCATTCAGTAGGTTGCCTTTTTGTCTTAATGACAGTGTCCTTTGCTTTACAGAAGCTTTTCAGTTTCAGGAGGTCCCATTTATTCATTGTTGCTCTTATTGACTGTGCTACCGGGGTTATACGTTGGAAGTGGTCTCCTGTGCCCACATATTGCAGGCTACTTCCCATTTCCTCTTGTATCGGTTTCAGTGGGGTCTCTAATCCATTTGGACTTGAGTTTTGTGCATGGGGATAGGTATGGATCTATTTTCATTCTTCTACAGGTTGACATCCAGTTATGCCAGCACCACTTGTTAAAGATGCTTTCTTTCTTCCATTGTATAATTTTAGCTTCTTTGTCAAAAATCAGATGTTCATAGGTTTTTGGAATAATATTGGGGTCTGTGAATTGATTTCATTGGTCAGTTTCTCTGTTTTTTATGCCAATAAAAAGCTGTTTTCATTACTGTAGCTCTGTAATAGTGTTTGATGTCATGGATGGTAATGCCACCAGAAGTTCCTTTATTGTATAGAATTGTTTTGGAAAGCCTATGTTTTTAGTTTTTCCATACAAGTTGATTATTGTTCTCTAAACGTCTGTGAAGAATTTTGTTGGGATTTTGATGGAGATTGCATTGAATCTATAGATTACCTTTGGTAGAATTGCCATTTTTACTATGTTGATCCCACCAATCCAAGAGCATGGGAGATCATTCCATATTCTGGTATCGTCTTCAGTTTCTTTCTTCAAAGACTTAAAGTCCCTGTCAAATAGATCTTTCACTCTTTTGGTTAGTGTTACCCCAAGAAACTTTTTGCTATTTGTGGCTATCATTAAAGGTGATGTTTCTCTGATTTCCCTCTCTGCTTCTTTATCGTTTGTGTATAGGATTGCTATTGATTTTTTTTTGAGTTGATGTTATATCCTGCCACATCACTGAAGTCATTTATGGACTGTAGGAGTTCTCTGGCAGAGTTTTTGGGGTCACTTATGTACACTATCATATCATCTGCAAGTAACGCAAGTTTGACTTCTTTCTTTCTTAGTTGAATCCCCTTGATCCCTTATGTTGTCTTATAGCTATTGCTAGAACTTCAAGCACTGTGTTGAAGAGATATAGAGAGAGTGAACAGCCTTGTCTTGTTCCTGACTTTAGTTTTTCTCCATTTAATTTGATATTAGCTGTTGGCTTGCTGTATATTATATTTATTATATTTACTATTATATTATATGTTCCTTGTATCCCTAATCTCTCCAAGACCTTTATCAAAAATGGGTGTTGAATTTTGTCAAAGCTTTTTCAGCATCTAATGAAATGATCATATATTTTTTTCTTTCAGTTTATTATATGATGGATTACATTAATAGATTTTTGTCTGTTGAACCGTCCCTGCATCTCTGGGATGAAGTATACTTGATCATATGGGATGATTTTTTTTATATATTCTTGGACTCGGTTTTCCAGTATTTTATTGAGAATTTTTGCATCGATGTTCATGAGTGAGATTGGTCTGTAATTCTCTTTCTTGGTTGAGACTTTGTGTGGTTTAGGTATCAGGGTAACTGTAGCTTCATAAAAAACAGTTTGGCAATGGCTCTTCTGTTTCTATTATGTTAAACACATTAAGGAATATAGGTATTAGCTCTCCTTGAAAGTTCTGGTAGAATTCTGGATTAAAACCATCTGGTCCTTGGCTTTTTTTTTTTTTGATTGGGAAAGTTATGATGACATCTAATTCCTCGTGACTTATAGGTCTATTGAAATTGTTTAGCTGATCTTGATCTAATTTTGGTGTATGGTATTTATCTAGAAAATCTTCATTTCTTTTACATTTTCCAATTTTGTGGCATACAGGCTTTTGTAGTAAGAACTAATGATTCTCTGAATTTTTTCAGTGTCTGTTGTTATATCCCCCTTTGCATTTCTGATCTTGTTTTTTGAGTGTTCTCTCTCTGCCTTTTGATTAGGTTGGATAGGGGTTTGTCAGTCTTGTTGATTTTCTCAAAGAACCAGCTCTGTATTTCACTGATTGTTTGTGTGTGTGTGTGTGTGTGTGTGTGTGTGTGTGTGCGTGTGTGTGTTTCCATTTAGTTGATTTCAGCCCTCAGTTTGAATATTTCCAGTCTTCTACTCCTCCTGGGTAAGTCTACTTCTTTTTATTCTAGATCTTTCAGGTATGCTATTGTCTGTAATGTGAGCTTTGTCTCTTTTCTTTATGTGGACACTTAGTGCTATGAACTTTCCTCTTAGCACTGTTTTCATAAAGCCCTATATGTTTGGATATATTGTGTCTTCATTTTCGTTGAATTCAAGAAAGACTTTAACTTCTTTCTTTATTTCTTCCTTGACCTAGGGGTGGTTCAGTAGTTGACTGTTCAGTTTCTGTGAGTTTGTAGGCTTTCTGGGGGTTATATTGTTGTTAAATTTTAACATTACTCCATGGTGATCTGATAAGACACAGGTGGTTTACTTCAATATTCTTGTATCTGTGGATGTTTGTTTTGTTACTGAGTATGTGATCAATTTTCGAGAAGGTTCCCCGAGCTGCTGAGAAGACGGTATATTCTTTCCTGTTTGTGTGGACTGTTGTATAGCTGTCTGGTAAAGTCCATTTGATTCATTACATCTTTTAGTTCTCTTATTTCACTGTTAAGTTTCTGTCTGGTTGACCTGTCCATTGGTGAGAGAGGAGTGTTGAAATCTCCTACTATTAGAGTGTGGGGTTTCATATATGCTTTGAGTTCTAGTAATGTTTCTTTTACGTATGTGGGTGCTTTTATTTTAGGGGCATAGATATTCAGGATTGAGACTTCATCTTGATAAATTGTTCCTGTTATGAGTATAAATGTCCTCCTCCATCTCTTCTGATTGATTTTAGTGTGAAATCAATTTTGTTAGGCATTAGGATAGCCACACCAGCTTGTTTCTTAGTTCCTTTTGATCTGAAAACCTTTTCCCAGGTCTTTACTCTGAGGTAGTGTCTGTCTTTTAGTTTAAGGTGTCTTTATTATAAACAGCAGAATGTTGGATCCTGTTTTCATATCCATTGTCTTAACCTCTGCCTTTTTATATGTGAATTGAGTCCATTGATATAAAGCAATATTAATGACCAGTGGTTGTTAACTCTGTTTTGGTTTTTTGGTGGGTTTTTTTTTTTTTTGGTGTTAGTGTTTGTGTGTTTCCCTTCTTTAAGTGGTGTTGGTGGAGGGTTATCAGATGTCTGTGGGATTGTGGGTATTTTTGGCTTCCTTGGGTTGAGGTTTTTCTTCGAGTACATTCTAGTACTGTCTAGCCCTTCTTTAGGAATGGGTTTATGGATACATTTTGCTTAAATCTGTTTTTGTCATGGAATACCTTGTTTTCTCCATCGATGGTGAAAGAAAGCTTTGCTGGGTTTAGTAGTCTGGACTGGCATCCACGGTCTATTTGTGTCTGCAGCACATCTATCCAAGACCTTCTGACTTTCATGGTTTCCATTGAGAGGTCAGGTTTAATTCTGATAGGTTTACCTTTATATGTTACTTGACCGTATTCCTTTGCAGCTCTTAATATTCTTTCTTTATTCTGTATGTTATGTGTTTTGATTATTATATGGAAAAGAGATTTTTTCATCCAGTCTATTTGTTGTTCTGTAAGCTTCTCATACCTCATAGAAATATCCTTCTTCAGGATGAGAGAGTTTTCTTCTATAATTTTGTTAAATATATTCTTCCAGTATCAATTTTCTTAAAGAAAACCAGGTAAAAAAGCAGGTTGTGTGTGAAGAGCAAAATAAAAAGTGTTTTTTGTTTCTTTGTGGGATGACAAAGTAAGTCAGGTGAGCTATATATTTCTCTTGCCTACCTCTGACTTTTTCCCGACTTCTTAGGGCGGCTGTAGTGTCCTTTCCACTCTCCGAGCTCCATCATGCCGCCCAAGGGTGACAAGAAGAAGAAAGATGATGGAAAGTCGGCCCAAAAGGACACAGGCCCAGTAAATAAGTCTGGTGGCAAGGCCAAAGGGAAGAAGTGGTCCAAAGGCAAAGTTCAGGGTAAGCTCAACAATCTAGTCCTGTTTGACAAGGCTCCATATGACAAACGCTGTAAGGAAGTTCCTAACTGTAAGCTTATTACTCCAGCTGTGGTCCCTGAGAGACTCAAGGTTCAGGGTTCCTTGGCCAGGGCAGCCCTTCAGGAGCTGCTTGGTAAAGGGCTCATCAAGCTGGTTTCAGAGCTCAGAGCCCAAGTAATTTCCACTAGAAACACAAAGGGCGTGGACGCCCCAGCTGCCGGTGAAGATACATAAATAGGTTCAATTGACTGTACATATAGAAAAATAAAACTATTTAAATCAAAAAACGAAAGAAAGAAAAGAAAGAAAATGGTCCTCTGTCTGTAAGCCAGTCCTAGCTAAATGTATTCCTTTCTAGGAGTTGCTGAGGTCAAGACGTCTCTTACAGCAATAGAACATGGAATAAAACTCAGACCAGAGAGGACACCAAATGAGGAAGGGACGACCACACCAAAGTGGACAGATTTCCTAGAACTGAAAACTATAAAGTTTGAGAAGAGCCATGAAAGCACAGTAACTCATGTTACTATCCATGAATAAAACTTAGGCTGGATTGTCAGCTAAAGTCTGTAATTCTACGAGGCTCCTAGGCAAGAGGATCAGGAATTCAAGTTATATCAGCCTGGGACCCTGTCAAAAACAGAACAAAACTAAATGGAAAAGGCAGTGAGCCTCATTTTTTTAAAGGTGGATGAAAAGACTCGCCAGCGAGCATGATGAAGGCCAGCTCCTTCAACTCTGAATACTGTCCTCTAACCTTCATAGGTCCACCGTGGCTCCCTCTCCCTGTCCCCCTCCCTCTCTACCCCCTCCCCTCACAGGCCTTGCTGGGATGAGAAGAATTCACAGAAACTTGGTACAGAAGTTGACTTTTAAAATCCACTTTATTGTAAGATGCTTTAATACTTTTGTTAGCATACAGATATGAAAAAGGGAAACTCTATTTGCTGACTGCCTGCTGCAAAGAGAAAGGATGAATTTGAAGACGTTCCTTCCTATTTGATGTAAAATTTCCTCGTTGATGCTAGGAACATCAGTGAGGTTGTGAGTGCAGGCTGGCCCTAGTGTAAGGTTGCCACCAGCTGGCCTGCTGTTGTAGGTAAAGGAGATGTGGAAGGGGAGAGGAGGGAATGTTGTTGTCCATCCCAGGGCTTGAGAGAGCAGTTCCTGGTGTTTGCAGAGCAGAGGAGAGTGTGGTGGACTTTCTTCCTTGCTGAGAGCTGGATGGAGTGTTGCAGGACCAGAGACAAATCCTCTTAAATATTCTGTAACCCACAAATAGCCAATGGCTGCTCACCGCCTTGCACTAACAGCCTTGTCGCTGGTTTGTGTACCCGCAGACCCCTATCTTCTGCCAATAGGAAGTCAGAGAAGCCAGGCAGCAAGAGAGCCAGCACCACAGCAGAGGTCTCCAGCTTCCCTCGAACCTGCCTACCTCATGTCTCCACCACTGCATTTTACAAGGCTCTAGATGTATGGATTTCTCTGCTCTCTTCTACAGAAACACCATGAAACTGACACTACCTTGGGACATGTTATTCGGAGTTACCCGAGTCTGTGTTCCTGGTCCAGGGGATCCACTCTGCCCTCTCTCGGCCTCCTCAGGCTCCTGCATGTGTGTTGTGCACACATGTACAATCAGGAACAAACACACCTACACAAAATAAGTAAGTAGTCTTTTCTGTGTTGTGTTTGTGGGGGATGGGCAGGTGTGTGTGTGCCATGACTGGCATGTGGACGCCAGCGGACAGTTTGCAGCAGTCGGATCTCTTTCTGCTGTGCCTGCTCCGTGGATCAAGCTCTTGGATGATCAATCCTGACAGCAAGCCCTTGCCTGCAAGCCATCTCCATGTCCCTTTAAAATCTCTCCCTCTCTGTCCTTCTCTGCCTCTCTGCATTCCCCCCACCAGACCCCACCCCCCGCCCCAGACAGGGTCTGTCTACATAGTGATGGCAAGAATAGCTTTGTGCCACCATGCCTGACTCCCTTAAAACCTCTTTAGCCCACGTGCAGAATAATTCAGCAATTTAAGGTTTTCAGATGATCGTACCGTTTATCATTGCATCATACATGCAATTTCTCTTCTATAGTTTGTTTGGCTTAATGCAACACCTCAGCCCCTGGCATCCATATACACAAAAAGTCTGGAATGTTTGAGTGGAAAGTTCCACCTCAAATCCCCTCCTCTGGTAGTTGCCTCAGTCCAGACTTTCTCAGAGAAAGCCTGCCAGGGGTGACCCCTCCCTAGAGATGCTCAAGACCACTCCCACAGGGTGTTTAAACTGTCCCCCCAGGGACAAACTTGCGGTTTCTCTCTCTTATTTCCTCATTTCCCCTCTGAGGGTCTGGAAGGCCACTGGGAGCGTTAGCACTCATTCAAAAACATGGGCTTTTTTGATTCAGTTTGACTTGGTCTGATTATGGATTATTGCATTAGTAGAGAGGTTTATTGGGTCTCAAAACCTTTTCACAATGTTTTTGAAACAAGAATTTATCTGTACTTTCAGGTGAAAAGAAGGATAAAATGATTCAGCTGAAATACTCATTCAATGATGAACATACACATCACGAAGGAGAAGTTACTGGGTGCAAGACAGGATCACAAACCACACAACGGAACCCACTTTAACAGGTTTTTATTTTATTTTATTGAGCTATACATTATTCTCTGGTGAGCTCCCTTCAGCCCTCTCCCATGGTCCCCATGCTCCCAATTTATTCCAGAGATCTTGTCTAGTTCTACTTCCTGTATAGAATAGATCTCCGTATGTCTCTCTTTGTGTCCTCATTGTTGTCTAGGTTCTATGGGATTGTGATTTCTAGGCTGGTTTTCTTTGGTTTATGTTTCAAAACCACTTATGAGTGAGTACATGTGATAATTGTCTTTCTGGATCTGGGTTACCTCTCTCAAAATGACGTTTTCTAGTTCTATCCATTTGCCTGCAAATTTCAAGCTGTCATTATTTTTCCTGCTGTATAGTACTCCATTGTGTAAATGTACCACATTTTTCTTATTCGTTCTTTGGTCGAGGGGCATTTAGGTTGTTTCCAGGTTCTGGCTATGACAAACAAAGCTGCTATAAACATAGTTGAGCACATGTCCTTATGGCACGATTGAGCATCCTTTGGGTATATACCCAAAAGTTCTTTTGCTGAGTCTTAAGGAAGGTCGTTTCCTCCAAAGGGGCTGTACCAGCATGCACTCCCACCAGCAATGCAGGAGTTTCCTTTACCCCACAACCTCTCCAGAAGAGATCAATATTGGATCATTTGTCCTTTTGATGACCGATTCCTTGAGTTCTTTGTATATTTTGGAGGTCAGACATCTGTCTGATGTTGGGTTGGTGATGACCTTTTCCCATTCTATAGGATGTCATTTTGCCTTGTGGACCATGTCCTTTGCTTTACAGGAGCTTTTCAGTTTCAGGAGGTCCCATTTATTAATTGTTTTTCTCAGTGTGTGTGCTGCTGGGGTTATATTCAGAAGGTGATCTCCTGTGCCCATGCATTCAAGTGTACTTCTCACTTTCTCTTCTATCAGGTTCAGTGTGTCTGGATTTATGTTGACATCTTTGATCTATTTGGACTTGAGTTTTGTGCATGGTGAAAGATATGTGTCTATTTCGTTCTTCTACATGTTGATATCCAGTTTTTTAAGCACCAGTTGTTAAATATGCTTTTATTACATTCGATTTTTTTGTTCTTTATCCAAAATAAGCTGTTTAAAGAGGAGTGGATTGATATCCAGGTCTTAGATTTGGTTCCATTGGTCCTCCTGCCTGTTTTTACGACAATACCAGGCTGTGTTCAGTACTGTAGCTCTGTAGTAGAGTTTGAAGTCAGGAATTATGATGCCTCCAGAAGTTCTTTAATTGTACAGGATTGTTTTGGCTATCCTGGGCTTTTTGCTTTTCCATATGAAGTTGAGTACTATTCTTTCGAGGTCTGTCAAGAATTTTGCTGGGATTTTGATAGGCATTTCATTGACTCTAGATTGTTTTTGGTAAAATTATCATTTTTACTATGTTAATTTTGCCTACGCAAGATCATTGGAGATCTTTCCACTTTCTGGCATCTTCTTCATTTTCTTTCTTCAAAGATTTAAAGTTCTTGTTATACAAGACTTACACCTGTTTGGTTAAAGTTTCTCTGAGACATTTTATGTTATTTGTGGCTATTGTGAAGGGTGATGTTTCTCTGATTTCTCTCTCAGCCCATTTATCATCTGTATAAAGGAGGGCCATTTATTTTTTTTCTTAATCTTCTATCACGCTACACTACTGAAAGTATTTTTGAGTTGTAGAAGTTCCTTAGTAGAACTTTTGGGGTCACTTATGTAAATTACCATATCATCAGCAAATAGTGAGAGTTTGACTTCTTCTTTCCTGATTTGTAGCCCCTTGTTCTCCTTCTGTTGTCTTATTGCTCTAGCTATGACCACAAGAACTGTATTGAATAGATATGAGGAGAGTGGACAACCTTGTCTTGTTCTTGATTTCAGAGGAATTGCTGGGAGTGTCTCTACGTTTAGTTTGCTGTTTGCTGTTGGCTTTCTGTGTATTGCCTTTATTATGTTTAGGTTTGTTCATTGTATCCCTGCTCTCTCCATGACCTTTATCATGAAGGGATGTTGTATTTTGTAGAAAACTTTTTCTGCATCTAATAGTCCATCTAATTATCATGATTTTTTTCATTTTTCAGTATGTTATGTGGTGGATTACATTGATAGATTTTTGTATGTTGAACCATCCCTGCAACTCTGGGATGAGGCCGACTTGATGATGGTGGATGATGGTTCTGATGTGTTCTTGGATTTGATTTTCCAGTATTTATTGAGTATTTTTGTATTAATGTTCATGAGTGAGATCAGTCTGTAATTCTCTTTCTTAGTGATGTCTTTATGTGGTTTGAGTATCAGGTAATTGTAGCCTCATAGAAAGGGCTTGGCAATGTTTCTTCTGTTTCTATTGTCCCACTTAAAGAACTTATTAGAAGCCGGGCGGTGGTAGCACACGCCTTTAATCCCAGCACTTGGGAGGCAGAGGCAGGCGGATCTCTGAGTTCGAGACCAGACTGGTCTACAGAGCTAGTTCCAGGACAGGCTCCAAAGCCACAGAGAAAGCCTGTCTCGAAAAAAAAAAAAAGAACTTATTAGAGAGAGGAAAAGACATGTGTGCAGGTTGGGGAGACCTGGTGCTGAGAAGAAAACATGAAGTGGACGAGTCCAGTTTTGAAACTGCTTAGCGCATGTGCATAGGGACTTGGCTTACATAGCTGTAACTTCTGCAGGGTAGATCAAGATCACACAGTGTTTGAGGCCCTGGATGGCTATGTAAGTTGCTACAACACTTGATGGCACATGCCTGGCTCTGGAACCCAGAAGTGCCAGTGCTTGGGGTGGCTAAACATTTTGGAAGAATGATGGGTGATGGAAATGATAACATTTCACCCTTATGTTTACTATAAAAATTAGGGGGTTAAGAGCAGCAGATGGGCAAGAATAGGGCATTGCATTTATCGAGAGTGGTTCTTGCTGATTTGTGGACATGAGAAAGGTAGTGGCCCCATCTTGGGGTAGCTGGTTACTTCAGTGTGTTCTGGTCTTTGTGGAACTGGCGGACTAGCACGTCAGTACCAATCTATTCCGGAGAATGTTGAACGCCGAGGACACTCCACCTGGAGTTTGTTTTCTTCCTGGCACAATAGGCCTTTGGGCAAGAAACTGCCCATGTCTCAATCACTGACAAAGTACACGATGTAGGGACTGGATAAGCAGGACACAAGGAAAAGGACTGCCAAAGCTTGCCAAGATATGGGAAGATGGTTCTGAAAATTTTTCTACCTCTGAAAATGGTCTGTCAGTTATGCTTGGTCTTAGCCAAAAATTGATTGCTTCAGCATTGCAAATGAGACTTTGCGTGATTGCTCAGGTAGCCAATTTCTCTGTCATATACTGCTTGCTTGGATTCTGCTTGATTACACTTCCTGCCTACTCAAGTAACATTATCTCCCTTCTCAGGCCTTCCATGGGGTTGAAGATTACATAGTCTTAGTTACCTTTTTCTTATGATTTGGTTAAGCCAATTTCCGATGCAAGACTTGGACTCTTTAAAATAGAATGTTTATTAAAACATTTATAATGTGTTCCTTGCTTAATATTGTATATGTTGGTTGTAATTTTATACTTGATATCGGTTCATATTGTGTATAGTTTTGTATTGGGTTTGTATAGTTCTTATTTAGACAAAAGTGGGAGATGATGGGGAATCTTTGAAAAACATTTATTTTTAAGAGGTGGGACCAAGTAAGGTTGTGACTTTCTGAGACCAGGAGAAAAATTCCACAGGGCTCAGATGCGCACTCTTTGTGGTTCCCTGAAGAACAGCTGAGTTTGGACGTCTTGTTCCTATTTCGTGAGTTTGACCCCTATAACAAATAAAAAACATAATTGTTTTATCTTTTAGCTAGCCTAGTTATTTATCGATCCAAGAAAATTCAACCAAGTAAAAGGTTTGCATGAGATTAGTGAATCCACTAAGGGAGGCCCTCAAGCTTGGCACCTGTGGGAGTTACAAGAATTACTTTAAAGGGGCCATGCCATTTAGGGGAAAGGGATGAGGGGTGTTGGTCTGGAGGAGAGAGAAGGACCTGATCCCCCGATGTTAACTGGAGATGGACAGGGCTGGCGCGTGGTTAGGGTAGTGAGTAAAGTCCCATAAGAGGGAGCAGAGGTGATGAAACAATAGGGTGAGCAGGTGAGCAGGGAGGGCTGAGGATTTAGGTGAGAGGCCAGCAGTCAGGAGGGGTTGACCATACATGAGTTCAAAGGGCAAGATGGAAAGGGGTCTTTTGGGGAGAGCTTGTGGCCTGAAAAGAGCCAAAGGCAAAAGCTTTTCCCAGTCAAGGAGAAGTTCCTGTGACATCTTAACAAAGAACATTTTTTTTAAAGAAATGCTTAGTTCATTCTACCTTCCCTGAAGACCTAGGATGGTATAGGATATGAAAATGCCAGGGAATGTGAGGAGCCGTAGATAGTGTGAGAGATCTGGGAGGTAAACTCTTGACCATTCTCCGACTGAAGCAAGGTTGGGATTAGAAACTGGAGACTAATTTCCTGGAGCAGGACTTCAGAAACTGTCAGGACCCTCTTATTAGTGATGGGAAACCCTTCAGTCCACCCAGACATGGTATCTACCTAACCCGGGAGATGTTTAACCCATCTGACTGTGGGCACATGAGTAAAATCAGGCTGTCACTCACTTCCTATAAGGGAGCTCATTTCCTGGTGGGTGGGAAAAGGGAAGCTACAATACCTGGACTTGGAATCTGACTTTTGATAGATTTTATAAGAGGCAATGATAGTTTTAAAAACTCTAATTGCCCCGGGGTGTGTTAGAGCTTTGACAAAGTAGACAGAGCCTGACTATGTGGATGAAGAGTTGACGTAGGTTGGACAGAATTGGCCAAGTGTCAGTTGGTGACTGTGAGAATGTGGGGTGTACTGTATGAACCCCCTGAGGTGATTGAGGTAAGTCTAGGCCTGGAAGGCTGCTTCCCTGGCTGCTTGGTCAGCTCAGTTATTTCCCTTAGAGATGGTGGAGTCTGATCCCTTAGAGATGATTAAAGTCAGATGAGACCGGCAGTGAATATTCCTATAGCTCTGCAGAGGTCTTTAACATGGCCATAATGAGGTCTAGTTAGTTATGAATCCTCCTTTTGTTGTAAGAAGCCCTTGCTCTTTCCAGATAGCACCATTGGTAGGGAAAATAACAAAGCAAATTTTTATTTGGTGTGGGAAGAGAGGCGACCCCTGTGGACAACCTCCACCTGCTGTCTGGTTTATTAGGACAAGGAGAGAGTGGGAATCTCTTCTTATTAAAGGAAAATTATGGACAAGTCACTAAAGCACAATAAATGACCCGAATTTAACTAAACAGGTAAATTTTATACCACTGGCTAAAGATATACATATGGCAGAATGACCAAAATGTAATTCATAATCACAAAACCCTAGAACCAAGTTATTTCAAAAACCACTTGGTGTGTAAACACCAAAATAAATCCAATAAACGGCCAGCCTCTGTCTTGTTTGCTAAGGAGTCCAGGGACTGGTAGTGACTGTTTTGGCCTCTGCAGGTGAGTAGCATCTGCGGAAGGTGCAGGATGGCTGGTTTGTTCCCCAGTTCTTCAGAAGGAACCCAGAGCAGTTCGCCTCCTCTCCAGGTACCCCATCCACCATGGAGAGAAGAGCCATAGGGGCTATCACGTGCTTGGGGAAAATACTGCACACCTACAAGAGTGGCATCGACCCATGAACTTCTCAGTAAGTGACTGCCCTCACCACCCTCCCAAGGCACAGGCATTTACTTGGTGCAGTTCACAATGCATAGGCATTGGAGAAATCACTTCTGCAGGACAGGCCAGTCAGAAGGAAGCCTCCCGGTCTGAACAGGGCTGTACTTGACTGAGACTCTGGTGAGCACTCAACATCCGGTGCATGGCTGGCCGTGATCATATAGTGGTTAGTACTCATCATTGTGGACGCAGCCACCTTGATTCGAATCCGAGTCACGGCAATCATTGTCCTTCCTGTCTGGTGTGCTTCTTTCTTTTTCCCATAAACCTACGCCTAGCTAACGTCTTGACACAGACTCCAGGCTCCCTAGTTCAAGTCCCGCAGACGTGGAGGAACTCAAACACTATTAGTACAATTTTCTGCTTGGAGTCTTCACTGTCAATCACGATGTCTCAGGTGGACTCACAAAATCGCCATCACTGTCAATCAGCCTAGGCCCAGGGCATAGTAAGCACCATCTTTGAGCAACACCCCTAGCCCAGGTTTTGGTCATGTCAGTATGATGCAGGGTCTGAATGTTCCTATCTGGTATTTTGTCTTAGTAATAACACATTAGAGGGAAATCTTTTTTTTATGTCCTGCCCTCCCTTTATGTGTCCTCCCCCCATTCCTAGTGATGGCTCCTAGTAATGGAGTCTCAACTGGCCATCTCCTTCACCAGGCAAGGATTCCAGCGATAGGACTGTGCTGCACTCAATTCAGTTGTTGGTCAAGGGTGCCCCATGGAAATCTCCAAACCACCCAGGCTGCTGCTAAGACACAGCGCTGCTCTCCAGAAACTGCCAGCAGGTCCCATTGCTGAGGTAACATCCACACATGGAACATGGTGAAGTCAAGCTGGCTCATACAGGAAGCCTGCATCCCTATGTTCTAGTAGTTGGGTGTGGGAGGGTCCTCTGTGGCCTATTGAAAGAGAAAAGCAGACGCCAACCATTCTAGTCACAAAACCCTTGACCTACAAAATGTCCTGCCTACAAAATATGAAGGACAATGGTGGCACAGAACTTGTGAGAATAGCCACTCCACAAGAAGGAACCCACACCCAACACTTGCTTGTGTAGCCAAGAACCAGAGGTAGATAGATAGATAGATAGATAGATAGATAGATAGATAGATAGATAGATACTAGATAGCCCAGTAGTAGATAGCCCAGAAACCAAGGGTAAAACCAAACACTACTGGTTTATAATATATATATTACCATATGTCTCTGGATATCTACATCTGGGCTATGAAATATCTATACATCTATCAATCCACCTATTTACTGGGCTATCATCTATCTATCTATACACCTATCTGTTGGGCTATCAAGTATCTATCTGCGTATCTCCGGGGCTATCAACAATCTATCTATCTATCTATCTATCTATCTATCTATCTATCTATCTATCATCTATCATCTATCTATCAGTCTATACCTATCAACCTATGAATCATCTTTCTCACTTTTTTATAGTATTGCACAGAAACACTCTTCACAGGAGGTATGTGGCCACTGATACAGGCTCCTTTTACTCCAGCTAGTCATAAGGCTCCTCATAATATTGCTTACTTAGACTATCAAGAGGGGTTCCTTACGCCACCTCTACCCATAGAATGTTCGTCTCAAATTCTGCATACGATTAGACAGTCCTAAACTGTATTGTTAACCTAGATGAAAGTAAAGAAATCCATTCCAATCAGACAGTCAGCGATGCTGGGTCTGGGTCCTGAACCTATGTGAGCCCTGCATGGATGTGTGGCAGCCTAAGACAATTAGCATGCCTGCTTCATGTGCCTGTCCCTACAGGTCTCAAGAAACGTCTGTCTTGGTTGGAGCTGATCCAATCTACTGATAGTGCACATAGGACTGGGAGGACAAAGTTAAGGGCAGGGACTGGAGAGATGGCTCATGCATTAAGAGCACTTTTGGCTGTCTCAGAAGACACATGACAGCAAACAAACCTCTTTAATGTGCTTTCCATGTAGAATCCACTGCCCTCATCTGGACACTGAGGGAATTGCATGTACATGGTGGCAAAACACCCACAAGTAGAAATAAAAGCACCACAAAATGACCCAACATGTCTTTTTTTTAATTTATGTATTTATTAAAGATTTCTGTCTGTTCCCCGACACCCCCTCCTTTTTCTCTCCCCCTCCCCCAATAAAGTCCCCCTCCCTCGTTAGCCCAAAGAGCAATCAGGGTTCCCTGCCCTGTGGGAAGTCCAAGGACCACCCACCTCCATCCAGGTCTAGTAAGGTGAGCATCCAAACTGCCTAGGCTCCCACAAAGCCAGTACATGCAGTAGGATCAAAAACCCATTGCCATTGTTCTTGAGTTCTCAGTATTGAATTTTGCATGCAAATGGATGGAAATAGAAAACACTATCCTGAGTGAGGTAAGCCAGACCCAAAAAGAGGAACATGGGATGTACTGTGCAGTTATCATTTTTGCATATCACTCACATTTCAAGAAAACCAGAGGCAGATTGCTTTTGCATTTCCTGATTTCTTTTGTACATTCCTTTGTTGAATGTTCTCATTTCCTGAGATGCCAGGAACAATGTAGTTGTGTGACGTAAGACGCCCCTCTGTATGCTGTGAATATGTTTTACTATCATTTCTTAATAAAGAGGCTGATTTGGTCAAGGGTAAGGGAGAATATAGCTATGCAAATCCTATCAGAGATACAGAGAGAAGGAAGGCAGAGTCCAGGAGATGTCATGAAGCCACCAGAGGAGTGGGATGTCAGAGCATTAGTGGTAAATCATAGCCATGTGGCAATACACAGATTAATAGAAATGGGTTAAAGTAAGAACTAGCTAGTAATAATCTGAGTCGTTGGCCGAATAATTGTAATTAATATTAAGCCTCGGAGTATTCTTTATAAGGAGTCATGGGACTGGGCAGAACACAGAAAAGCTTCAGACTACACTTAGTTGTGTTTCCCTTCAGATTGTGCTGCAGGATGATGTCATGATCATGTTGTACAGTGTGTGTACCACATTTTAATGGTAGGGAAATATATGACCTCAGGGATGCAGTTTGTCTAATTTTCTGTAGACTAGTGGGAATACAAGGAGGAGGCCATGCCATCCGTATCCATATCCAAGGTGCCATCTGCCTGTGTAGACCATGGTTGGAAAATCATTGTGTATTCCAAATTGCCTGGAACTTGCTGATATTGATCCATGACTGAGAGTTGTGTGTTTACATGATTGTGACTGCTTATCTGACCAAAAAGAGTCTTAAGAGTGAAAAGTTGAAAACTGTTTTTTATTCATAAAAAATTCATTGTATTCTATGTGCGCTTCAAAACAGCGGTCATTACAGACAGTGTATAGCCTTAGCAAACTACTAAAACTATGGAAATAATAAAAGAAATAACAAACTATAACAAAAACTTACACTAAAATGTAGAAATCCAAAAAACTAATGCACAGATATCCCAAGATATAAACCACCCAAACAAAAACAATCTAAAACATAACAAAAACAACCAACAAAACAAAATTAAAATTCCCACTTTCCCTTGGAATATTCTTTAAAAAAAAAACAAATCAATAACACAAGAGACGAGAAAGTAGATTCGTCTATGTAGTGAATTATCTTCAGCAACACTTGTGGGTGATACAGGGACAGCGTCAGCTATGCACTAGAGAGAGAATCTTGGGCTTTTGGGTGTGGTCTGTCTGGATAGCAGTGTGACAGAGTCTTCCTTGTCAGATTCCACATCACATACGCAGTCAGCTTGCCAAAGCCCTTGACAGTAGCTGACAGAATGACTCTAGTTCACCCAAGTATCTCCCTCCATGTTGTTTTGCCCACACTAGGACCACTTGGTGATGGATGTTCGGCTTCTGACTAATTTGTGGGGTGTTGTCTGAAGCTCAAGCTTATTTCTGATGCAGTCTTTTCTCTGAAAATTGTGAGCCAACAGAGGTGAATCAGATTGTGGCTGGATCCTCTGATGATTGGTTGATATTTGCCTCAATGTTGTGCTCACAGCAGAAAGGGACATGGCTTTTCCAGAGGAGGCCTGGATCCTGGAGTGTAGAATGTCATGCCTTCAAGGTGTCTCTGGTTACCTTCAGGCTTCTCAGTTCTCTTACAAGGTACTGTCAGAGTGAAATAGAAACAGTCTCTCTGAGGCACAGGCAAGAAGAAAATCAGGGCTATTCACCCATAGTAAGGAAAAGTCAAGGAAGAAAACCCACACCGTGAATCCCTGGTTGGTGGGAATGGGGCTCAATGGTGGCTCACTTGCCTGGCACATAGTGTTCCTGCTGCAGCAGCTCCGTCTGCAGGAGGCTCTCCTCCTGGGCTGTGGTCTGTTCCAGTTCATGCTGGAGATGTTCAAACCTAGAAGAGGAAGGCAGCTGAGACAGAGGCCTGGTGGAGCCCTGACATGTCAGTTTTTGAGCCCCACCCAGCCAGACAACCCATCATCACCTTTTAGCTGAGCTCAATGACTGCTTCCCTAAGAGAAAAAGTCGGAGTGCCAATGGGTTTTTTTTTTCTCAGCGTTTAAAAAAATGCTATTAGTTGAACTGAAAAATACACTGTGCTGGACATAGAAAAAACGGCATTTTTTTTCAACAGTCCAAAAACATTATTTTGGAAGAATATCAATTTCTTAGTCAGATATTCCTGGCCTTAATTAGACACCAGGTGAATGTGAGCCACCTGTAAAACTCTATGTCTGCCCTCTAGTGGAGCCCACACAACACTGCAGAGAAGGCTCTGATTATCCCTACAGCCCAGAAGGTGCCTTGGACTAATTTGTCAACTCCTAATCTGTTTATGGCCAGAGTAAATCTTCCCACAGGAAACTGATGAACCTTGCAGAGAGCCTGCAATCAGCAGGAGTGTGCTGCATCCAAGTTAGCAAGAAGACTAGAAACTTCTCTCTAATGTGATGTTCCTGAAGGAAAATAAAGTGGCAGAGGACACACTGTCCTTCACAGTTGACCTCCTGCTTCTCACAAGAGAAGAAGGGGACACAATCCCCAGAAGACTAATAACCAAGTCAGGTTATTAATAACCAGGACAAAAGTTTCTGGTGATTAGCCAAATCATATTCTGAGGTATTTTGTACCAGGGTTTGGGTGTGAGCCTTGCCAAATAGACTAAAACCCAAACAGGTCAGAGATCCCAAAACAGAGAATCCACTAGACTACAACTGCTTCTGTCAGTCCGTGCTCCTACCTCGTCTGGGACTCAGTGAAGTGATGCTGCAGCTTTACTGCCAAGTCCTTTTGCTGGGTAACCAGTTTCTTCCGCTTTAGCAGGAATTGAAGGTGTTCCTCCAGTCTTTGATGTTCCTATTCATTAGAGGATTGTGTTCTTAGGACAGGGTTGTCATGTGTGCATGCATATACACAAACACAAACAAATGTGCTTACACAATCCTGATCATCACAAGTGCATGGATGCTCACATACAAGCACACTGCATTGCATGCCCATGTGTAGTTCCTTGCTAACAATATGGAAGAAGAGATCACCTGGGATCCTATGAAGAAGAGAGTTAACTTTCATTAGCCCACACCTTCTCCCCCCGTATTCGAAATCAGGTACAGGGATGTGGTGATATGATGAGGAATGTGTACTTTGTCTCTGTTTTGATAATTTTCATTCTATTTCTACTTTATATGTGTGGGTGTTTTGCCTGCCTGTGTGTCTATGCACCAATGCACACCTGGTCCCTGGGAGAAGAACACAGTGGGCAGAGCAGTCAATGTAGTGCTTGCCTTGTACACCCAGGCCACAAATGGTGGGTGCCAGGGTTCCCGGATCAGTTATTTAAGCTTGCATACAAGTTTTCGAGTCTGTACTTTATAGGCTTAGTTCCGTGGTACAGGACCACTGCCTGATGGTGGACCAGTCTCTTGCTTTCATTCAGTGCTTCCCCGTGGCTCCAAATACAGCAGCTTCCTCCAAAAGGAGCTCTCTAAACCACAGGTTACCTCATTTTGGACCCAATGAGTTCAAGAAATGAGTTCAGAAAACCAGAAAATCTCTACAACCAGAATTCAAATAAATCTTTGCATCCGGTGAGATGATTATGTCAGGAATTAGTCTAAGTAACAAAAGAAGGCTGACTCACGGCCTAATGAGTGCATGTACTGCTTCATGCTTAACAATATTCCATGGAAGGGCTTGACTTCATTGAATGTTTACTTATCAATGTAGGTCATTTGAATATTTTCTGGTTTGGCAGTGCTCTGAGGAATGCTTCTATAACCTGGGTGTCCCCTAGATTCTCTGTGGACCCTTACTTCTCATTCTGGGATCACTGGGCCATCTGGGGACTGCAATCCATGTTTCTGAAAAGTTATACATAGCTTCTCACAGGGCTACACCATTTTACACCACTAGCAGTAACTGAGGGTCCTCATTTCTTCCAACCCCCTCAGGACAAATTTGTCTCAGTGTAAAGAAGCTTGGAATGAAAGCAGCTTCTGAGCACTGCAGACACAACATGCAGTGAGTGCTTTAGATGATGATGAGCCTGAGTGGGCTGCACTACGACAGCCTGTTCTCACAGCTCAGCATGGCTATGGGACTTCTGCTGGGGCAGACACCTCTGCAGTTCAGCATCTCTTAAATGACAAAATTAATGTGGGAGTCTTCTGTTTTGTGTTAATTTCATTGGTTAAATAAAGAGACTGCCTTGGCCCTTTAATAGGACAGAAAATTAGGTAGGTGGAGTAAACAGAACAGAATGCTGGGAGAAAGAAGCCAAGTCAGGCAATCGCCATGATTCTCCCACCAGACACAGATGCAGGTTAAGATCTTCCCTGGCAAGCCACCTCATGGTGCTACACAGAATATTAGAAATGGGTTAGGTCAATATGTAAGAACTAGCCAATAAGAGGTTGGGTCTAATGGGCCAAGCAGTGTTTAAAAGAATACAGTTTCCGTGTAATTATATCTGGTAAAGCTAGCCTGATGGCGGGAAACGGCCCGCAGCTCCTACAACACAAAATCAAGGCCAAGATCCAAGATTCAAATGAGCCAAGGTTAGACAAAGGTGAAAGGAAAATGGCAGCAGGCACTGATGAGGAGAAAAAAACAGGATACAGAAGTCGTTAGTGGGCAGTCACCTTACACCCAGAGCAGAGAAGGACACACATCCTCAACCGGGCTTTCCTGCTCTCAGGCACCTTGATTCGCCTCAGCAGCCTCTTTCTCACCTTCATAACGTGCATTACCTTGGTTTTCTGCAAAGGATTTCTTTGCAGATGAATATTTATGTCTCTACAAGCATCTGTTTTGTGGTCCTTGGTTCTAGTTAGCTGTGCAAAAGATGGGCAGCTCCTTGTGCTCTGTGACAAATAAATGCTAACCACAGCAGTAATGGTACTTTCTATTAGCATTGGTCTCCATCATCTTTAAAGATGTCCATCATTCCATGAGTGAACATACATATAAAGGCTCAAACACATATTCTCAAACCAACAAAGATACATATAAAAACAACACACACACACACACACACACACACACACCTCCTGAACCCAGAAAAGCAAAGGAGAAGAATAGAGTGTTGCAAAAGCTTTCCTGTTGCAGGGAGAGGCAGCGGTCCTCAGTGCTGTCTCTCAGTGTTCGTAGACTCAGTCAGGCTTCTGCCCTAGTCTGAACTTCTTTCCCCTTTAAGGAAAGTTCTTCAACTCAAGACACACTGATCATACAGGTGCAGGAAAACCTCTGGACACCTGAGTTCGACCACTAAAGACCAAGTCCCAAAAAAAAGAGGTTTGCACATGAAGCCTCCTGATAGCTCTAAGCTGACCCATCTAGTCTCCTAAGAAACCTTACCCAGGCTCCTCCAGAGAAGACCTTGATAGCACCAGAGAATGAGACTGACCCATGGTCATGACAAAACAACTTTGGAACATAACACAGAGCATATAATAGGAAAGTAGCCTCAGATCAGTCAGTAGGAGCCTAGTGAGGTCACCACAGTGTTTTTCTGAAATGCAGGACTCTGTACAACTATGAGGGGAGTCTGTACTAAGACATAACCATGTGCATGTTAGAATGAGCATCAAAATGTCAGCAAAGACATAGACTGCAGGTTCTGTGTTAAGAGGCCAATTAGACAAACGAACATTTCCAGGGAGGTTACCTTAGTTCAGTGAAAGGAAAAAAGTCCACTTTTAACTTTCAAAATAGCTCTGGGGCTTGAATTTTTTTATTAAAGACTCATTAATTCCAAAATAGTGAAAATGTGAAAAGTTGAGAAATACACCAAGTCCTTTCTCTTTCTTACTAAACAAAGCAGTTAGCAATAAGATGAGACAGAAAAAGATAGGAATCTCTACCTGTGAGGAAACAGGAGATCCAAAGAGCTCTGGCCTGGTAGCTTAAGCAGAACAAAAATATTCTGTTCTAGCAAACAAATGATCCCCAGGTCCTTGTCCTCACTCACTCACTCCCTCAAAGCTCTGTGATTCTTCCTATGTGGCTCCCAGCATAGAACCCTTCCTACCATACTGACATGTAGGTGTGTGATATGTGATTTACCAATCTCCCTCAAAGAACTGCAGCTTCTACCAATGCTGAATGGTTTGTTTTCCAGTCAGGTGGGGTCTTCCAAGAGGTGAACTTCCCAGAAAGACTTGTGAAGGATCCCAGAAATGAACTCTTAGATGGAATGGATGTGGTCAGCTGGGTAACTGAGTGGACAGTTACATGGCGGTGTACATGGGTGTGGGTGTGTGGCCAGATAGGTGGGCAGCTTGCTCCTGCTGCCTCAGCTTACCTGCTGCTGCTTTGTCAAGAGGTCACAGATCTTCTCAAGGGCCTCCTCACACAGCCTCTTTGACTCCTCATAAGATTCTTTCAGGAAGATCTGCTCCTGCTGCAGCTTTCTGTTGTCCTCTCTCAACATGCCCACTTTTTCCTTCATCTGTGTTCTTTCCCTCAGAAGCCGGCTGTGGAGGGTGCTTAACCATCACAAACAATGATGAGCTCCAGTCCACCTCCATCTGCCACTCCTACCTACTAACACCACCTTCCCTGCTAGGTGCCATGTCCTCAGCCAGGCCCAGACTGCAGCCCACATTAGCCATGTCAGTATCACCCAGGTGATGTACGTCTAAGAACACGATTCTGCACCCCCAACTAACACCGGTCCTACACTGATCAAGGTATTAGGAGTCCATCATCAGGTATAGAGCAAACATGGTCTGAAGTAGGACAGAGAACCCAAGAGGAATACATTCCACATCTGTGTCCCATAACAAAAGGCGCTTAAGCCCCTATCAGTGTCCCAGACACCATTCATGGTGCAAACCATGTTTTCTATATAGAAGCTCTGGAAGCTGACATGACAATTTTGGGAGGGGCTCTCAGATTCCTTGCACATGGAAGAAATCAGTCTGGGAGGACAAGTACAAGTTAAACAAGCTAGAAGCACAGACCCAACTTTACTTCAAAGAGAAATAAGTACAACATCTGTCCTTCCCTAGTGCGGGGTTTCATCCAATCAGACACTCACCTGTAGGAGTTTGTCTTCTCAGTCAGATCCTTGCAGTAGGAAGAGGCCTCACTAATTTCCTTGGGGAATTTCTCCACCTCTGACGTCTCCTTCTGATGATCCGTTTTCAGCTTCTCAAGATCAGAATTCAGTCTGTGGTAGAGCATGAACACAGGAACAAAGAACCCCATGAACACAGTCATCAGACACCCATGAACACATGAATTACGGCTGTGTCTTGGATTATTTTAGTCCACTGGCTGTCACATCCTGAATCCTAGGTACTAGGACCTGTTGATGTTATTAGATTTGCTAAGCTGCCTCAGGGCCAGAAAGGCACAGTGTCAACAGGGAGACAGACAGGGCTACAGGAGCTTCCTCAGTAGGCCTGGAGGAACAAACTAGCTCTTTTTAAGATGTCCCAGGTGTCTGTGGTATGTGTCTGGGCCTACCTGAAAACTATGATGACAATTCTCTTGTCTTCAGAAAAAAAAAAGTGTTTATTCTGTGTTCCTGTTATCACAAGGATGTCCAGAACTCATAATCAGGATTTTCGTGGAGGAGACCATACAGTACAATCATTTTATGATCTCCCCAGGGAATTCCATTCAGTCACCAAGGGGAGCACAAAGAATGAGGGCAGGGATGCTCAAAGTGGGACTCCAGGGCCCCAGAACTTGTATCACCTGAAACTCTGAGACGGACAAATCCTCAGCCCTGCTACCAATCTCTGACTCACAGGATCTGGACGGATACACACATGAACACACACTATAAAGGATCCCCTCAGAGACAGTTCAGAACACACCCAGACACCACAGCACAAAGGAGATTTATTTACTCAGAAGAGCAAGCATGGAATTGGGGAGGGTCTTCCTCTGAATCAGGCAAGGGCTGAGAGAAAGCAATGGGTGTTTATTTCAGCAGTGGGTATTTAAGGAGACAAGGGGAAGTCTGTGCTAGGAAGAGTTTCTGAGACCTGATTGGACAGCTAAGCCAGAATAGCCAAATAATGAACTTTGATTGCTGGACCCTGGTATTTGTTATCAGGAATGAGTCAGTGGTCAAATAAGGGTATGAACCTTGGGGCCAAATTTTGGAAATTCAATTTAATGGTTTACCAAGGGAGAGGGAAGGGAAAAGGGAAAAGTCTGCCACTGCCATATTGGCAATGTTTGGGCCTGTTAGCCCTTCACGCACATAAACCTATACACAAGTAGGATGCCAGAGACATGCGGGTAGGTGGCATTATTTCAGAGTACAAGGAACAAGAGCAGAGAGGTGCAGGGATGTGATCCAGTTCTTCCAGTCACACATGAGAAAAACAAAGTGGGACCAGACCCTGCTTCCAGAGCAACCAGCAAGAAATTCCCCAGTCAAACACAAAGACTCCCATGAACTCAGCACCCAGCATCTGACACAAGCCAATACCTGTCAATAACTCTTTGAAATGCGTGTTGTGAGCTCACACACTGCTGCCCCATCCCTAGAATGTGACTCAGGCCACAGGCTCTGCTTTTCATTGGGAGGAAGCAGAACAGCCTGTGTCCCCCATCTCACTCCTGCCCAGGCTTCAGTTCTGCCTCTCAGATGAACTCGGGAAAAGTAGTTGGGGCAGGAGGACACCTTGGAGGTGCAGCCTCAAGTGCCGTGAGGAATGCTGGGGTGGACACAGGAGGGACAAGACAGTCACAAGAGAACTGGACATAATGACTACCTGTTGTTCACATCATTGTTGGTATAATAGGCCAGGACTGCTCGAAGTTCATTCCTTTCATTGGTCATCATCTGGAGCTGAAGGGTCAGTTCATCGACCTTGTTCATCTGCTGCTCCTGCTCAGTGAGGGAGGCTGAGGTCCGTGCCTTTCCAGTACTCCCTGTAGGTAGATAAACATCAGTGAATTTGTACAGTTAGATTGTACGGGGCCATGAGAGACCATGTTGAGTCCCCAGAAGAGGCCAAAGGAAGAGGGAATGCATGAAGCGCACTGAAGACCACAAAGAGCAGAACAACTATCCTCAAGTTGGGACCCTCACCATTGCTCGATATGTCCATCAATGTTGGGAAATATTATTTTCGGGTGTATAACTTTTCTTATACTGCATTTGTTTAACTATGTGAATCTACATTACTGTGCTTATCTAAAATACCCTAATGTTACTAATAAAGAGAAGGACAGCCAGTAGCGAGACAGGAGCAGAAATAGGTGGGACTAGCAGGCAGAGAGTATAAACAGAAGGTGAACTCAGAGAGGAGAATAAAGAGGATCCCAAGAACAAGAGAGGAGGACTCCAGGGGTCAGCCACTAGCTCACTCAGCAGCCATGAAATAATAGTGAGTGTAGGACTTAAAGAAGAGTAAGATGAAAGCCCAGAGGCAAAAGGATGTCAGGATAATTTAAGTCAAGAAGAGCAGAGAAGAAACACGCCAAGCTAAGGGCAGGCATTCAGAAGAAAGAAGCCTCGGTGTGTGATTTATTTGGGAGCTTGTCAGGGGGGCGTGACTCTCCCTCTTTTTAGTGACACACAAGCAAAAGAAATCCAGTGATGATGAAGGGCAGGGCTGGAACCACTGTGGTCCCTCCGTGCTTCCCACGCAGAGGCCGAGGGAAAGCAGAGGGCCTTCAGAACAGCAGTTGAAGCCTTAACCATTTCTGGGTCTCTTCCAAACACACCATAAGAAATCCTGAGTCTGCTCTTTAGTAACTCAGAAAAGCAGAAGAGGACCTCACTTCCCAGGAACTCCCACCTCCTGGGTTCCACTCCTGAAAGGATCAACTGAAGCCTTCATCCTTCAGAAATCTCTCTGTCCCCTGCCCAGGACTCACTGCGCTTTCCCCAGGACCATTTATTCCTTGATGTGTGACTCCGAGACTGAAGGCCATCTTCCCTGTGCTTCTCTCTGGCCTCCCTGCGCTTTCCATCCTGTCTCCCAAGCAGCCTGTTCAGTCGTGTCAGCATGGCTGTGGGTGAACCACACAGGCACTGAACGAATGCCTCAAGGGCAGTTGGCGTTGCCACAACACAGGTGACATCACAGAATTCCAGACTCTCCAGGATACAGTAGAATGTCCAGGTGGGGGACTGCTGATGTCATATGATACAGCTATTAACCCCTGCTAACTACTTTACCCAAAAGTGGCCTGAAACTAAGGTGCCATTTAAAGAGCCTCTCTGGAGCCACCGGGGAAGCCTTTAGGCACATTGTCTTCCTAAAGCCAGAAATCCAGCCCTCTGCTTCTCACGTGTTATGTGAGAAGTTGAAAGCTCACTTCCCAACCACTGCCTAGGGATGGCTTTTCCCATCTTAAGATCCACACTCAAGTAACGTGAGAAACAAAGGATGCTTAGAAATGAGGTCAGGATAAATGGAGTAGAACAGATGAGATCTCTGAAGTGAACGAGAACCTGGTGCAGATCCTCAGACTTTTAGAGATTGGAGGGTTGAAAACAAAAAGAAGACACATAGGAAGTGATGAAAATTTCACTCAGAGTGTCACTAGAGCTCACTCAAGCTATGAGGTTGTTAGGGAAGGTGTGTCTAGCTCTTGGCAGGTCTACTTGGAACCACTGAGCCCAGGTGAGCTTCAGATGCAGAAAGCAAACAGTCGTAGAAAGAGTATGATGGCCCAAACCTTGAATCAATAGACTGAGGAAAGAGTAGTGCTGACCAGAGGTCAGTGTGCACCATCTAGAAAAGTCGTTAGTGATGAAGACACAAGCACACACACACACACACACACACGTAAACAGGAAAACCTGCACACAATCACACACTGCCTAATAACTGTGTGCCTGTGGGAATGCGCCTTTGCATGGCACCCCAGGTGGTTAGTGTCATACACCTCCCTTTTGGCCACATTCTCATGATAGTGACCCAATACCAGATACTGGGATGCTAGAGAGGTGTTCATTGACTGGAAGGAAGATGTGTGAGACACAAGCCTGTCATGCCAGTGTTGGGGGTAAAGCTTAGGAAGATCAGGAGTTCCACCACCCTGGACTACAGAAACTCTGGTTCAAAGAAGACAGGCAGACCAGGATGGGAGCTCAGGTGGCGAAGGGGCTTCCCTAGGAGACATTAAACCCCAAGCTCCATTTCAGCACCATGTAAACACGCCTTGACATCCAGGAAGAAAGGGAGATCAGAGCTTGCAGGTTATCCTTAGCTGCAGGGTGAGATGCAGGCCAGGCTGGGCCACATGGGAGCTGTTGGAAGAGAGACAACTGGATTTTCAGGGCACAGGCAGGGAGATCTGCCTTGAGAGATGGAGAGATGGGTGACAGAGTGGGTGGCAAATGATAATTAGGGTGGCCCAGCACAGTCTTGGAGGGGTGCTGTCTCCAGGGTATTTTATCCCCCAGATGGCGAGAGTGGTCTCAGGAAGGAAGAACAGAAATTATCTGAGCTGTTGTGTAGAATTAGGGGAGGCTCCACAGGGATCTTCTCACCATGTTCATCTGGGAGAGACGGCAGGCCACAGTGACCTTCAGGACTCGTTGGTAGAATCCCAGAACCACTGCACGTAGAACACACCGTGTACCACCTGGGCACCTAGAAGTTGGTGTTGGGTTGTCATAAGTGGCTACAATCCACATCACTTAAAGCAGCAGGGATGGAATTTTCTGGTTCTGGAAACTGAAAGTCCCAAATCCTGGAGACTGCCTTCTTCAGAGGGTCCAAGTAGAGGCTCCTTCCTGCCTCTTCCAGGATCTGGAACGTGGATGGCCTGAGTCTCAGATCACAACCCACCAGTCCTCATCTCTGCCTTCCTCTGAATTTGTGTGTTCTTTATTATGTCTTCATTTGAGATATGGTCTTGAGGAGTAGCCCTGCTGGTCTGAACTTCTAACCCCCTGCCTCAGCTTCGCTAGTGCAGGGTCAGTCCCGGGGCTATAGCTCAGAGGTAGAGTGTTAGTCCAGTGTGTGGTGAGGTTTGGTTTCCATTCCCAGTGTTGGAGAAAACCCCAAAAGGTCTATTCCCTTATATGGCCTTTTCCCCCTTCTGAGCCTGACTACCCACCAACATCCAGCAATCAATTATTGAAGTCCAGACATCCAAGCCCCCCATTGGCTCATCAAATCAACCTGTCCAATTAAAATTAAAGACCTCATCCTAACATAGGGGTTCCCATTTCATCTTCATAAATCATCATTTCCCTATATGCCAAGTCTGACTCGTCTGTATCAAGAACCAGTTCTTTGTGTCTCCAGAAAAATATCCCTGTCCCCTTCCCTTGTTCCTGTCCCTTCTCCCTCATCCCCTATCTCCTATATCTCGTTCTTACTTCCTGCCCTCTGTTCCTCTGGGGAAAATAAGTCTCTTGTGTGCTAAGAACTTAGTCTTGGTGTGTCATGATTTGAAACTTTACCTTTCAGTGGGTGTTCAGACCCTGCAGAAGAAATGGGGTTCTCACTGGCCCCAATGAGTGTCAACTCTGTCTTTGTGATGTTTGCTTCACCAAACATCCAGGTGCTCCTTGAAAATGAGTCTGATTGTGGGACTGCGGGCAGGTCAGCCCAGCACACAAAATGATGGCTGCAGGGCAGGAAATTGATACTAGTCTGGGCTACATAGGAAAACCCTGTCCCACACACAATTATTTCAATTGTGATAAATACACAAATAAACTTTCAGCTATTTTTAGAGTTGCCCTTCACTGCCATAAAAATATTTATATTCTTCAGAGTCCTCTGGATGTACATCTTTCATCCTAGCACTCAGGAGGCAGAGACTGGCAGATCTTTAAGTTTCAGGCCAGCCTGGTCTGCATAGTGAGTTACAGGAAAGCCAGGGCTACACAGAGGGAAAAGAGCCTTCATAGTAAACAGCTAAAGAGATAGGGTTTTGGTTAAGAGCACTGACTGTTTTTGCAAAGGATCCAGGTTCGATTCCCATCACCTACATGGAGGCTCACACCTATTTAACTCCAGATCCTGGGGGATCCTCCTCCATTTTCTGATCTCCACAGGCACCAAACTACCATGAGGCCCACATATATGCTATGTGATGTGTGTATGTTTTCATATTGTGCAGGAAAAAAATGGTCAAGGTGTTTTCATTAAGACTGAAGTTCAATGTCTGGAGAGATATAGGTAAGATAGCAGCAGATACTTCAGAGACCTAAGTTAAATCCAAATACTACTGTTTTTTTTTTTTTTTTAAGGTTTTTACCCTTGGTCTTTGGGCTATCTACTACTGGGCTATCTATCTATCTATCTATCTATCTATCTATCTATCTATCTATCTATCTATCTATCTATCGATCTCTCTATCTACGCTGATTCTTAGTTACTCAAGCAAGTGTTTGGTGTGAGTTCCTACTTGTAGAGTGGGCCTTAAGTCAGTTCAGACACTGGTTGGCTATTCCCAAAGATTTGTGCCACCTTCTTTTTGTCCTTCATATTTTGTAGACAGGACATTTTGTAGGTCAAGGGTTTTATGACTGGGTTGGTTGATGTCTGCTTTTCTGTTTCAATAGCGGTCAGAGTACCCTCCCTCACCCAAAAAACTAGAACATAGGGATGCAGGCGCCTCCAGGACGCTTGGACCCCGAAGCCACCCGGGGGTCGTGGCCTCACTGGACTCCACACTGGCAGAGTCGCCTTCCCAGCGCCCATCAGTACCCCGCGAAGGAGCCCAAGTGAGCTTTAGGGTCAGGTTTTTGCAGACCCGAGCAGGGACGCGCAAGGGGGTGGTCACCCCAGGTGTGTGCTGGAGCCTTGTCTGGACAATTGTGAGAAAGACGGCGAGGGCGGTGCCAGTGCTCAGGGAGTCCGGTCAGGAGGGAGATGGAAGAACTTGACAAGGAGTGGAGAGGGACAGACAGGGGCGGGGGTGGCCTGGGGGTGGGATTGGAGACTATGCACCTTGGAGACAGACCTGCTCTTGGAGTTTAGGACAAAAACTCCAGACTTTAAGCAGTGTTCTCACTACTACAGGAACTAAATCCCTAAACATATTTGATATGAGCTCAGGGCATCATGTTTTCCTGGAAAGACTGAATACAGATGGAGAAAGTTAAAAGAGAGGGGAAAACAAAGCATTGGGAATACGTTGTCCACCTTTTAAAACAAGAAACTCCAGGGGAGAGCGCGAACGCAGTCCCCCACTAACAAAAGTTATGCAGTCGAGCTTTCCGCATTTGGGGAAATTGCAGGAGTCAACAAACCCAAAGTGCAATGGGTGAGCTTCATCCTGGGAAAACCACCTACGTGATCATGGTGCCATCCCTGGAAGGTAAGTATGCTTTGCTGGCCTGCAGCCCAGACTCAGCTCCACCCGTTCTGCACTCTGAACACACGGTCACTTCGCCGCGCATACTCCAGGACCGTACTGGACGCGCACCCCATTCCTTCGACTCGATGCTCCCCGGGGACCAGCGCACCCTTCCACGCGCCACGCTGGAAATCCAGCGTGTTTCCTCAAATGGTGCTGATGCGAAGGTCCCTGCGCGCCCCTCATCTGCATAGACCACGCCTCCAACCAGCACTCAGGGGTGACGTCACAGGCATCCCCCCTTGCCCCTTTGCTTGGTGAACTTTCTTGCTTGAGGAGAGCTGGATGGAGTGTTGCAGGATCAGAGACAAATCATCTTGAATTATCTCCAATTTCCAAATAGTCGATGGCTGCTCACCGCCGCGGCCTAACAGCCTTGTTGCTTGTTTCCGTGTGTAACGACAAACCCCTATCTTCCATCAAGGCGAAGTCAGAGAAGTCAGGAAGCAAGTGAGCCAGCCTCAACCAAAAAAAAAAAAGAAAAAAGGAAAGGGAAAGAAGAAGGAGGAGAAGAATTGCTGTCTAACAACTGTATCAATTGGGGTATTCATTTACGGAATACGAATACTGATTTTAAAACATGCTGTGAGAAGAGATGTGCTGTTCCCGAGTAAGGGTCTGGTGCATGTTAAGTACAGCAACCAAAGGGGTAAAAAAGCTGGAGTGGTGTACCAACCTAGATTTTGACAGTTGCCAAAATGTACTCTGGCTTTCAGGAAGAAAATTCCAAATTTCAAATCTTTCAGAGTTTTCTCATTAAAACAGCACCTAATTTCCTAAGGAATACTTTCTGAAAGCCAACACCTATTTTGTTTTCATTGTTTCCTAGTAACAACTGTCTTTTTTATTACTTTATAAATAATGCCAATCAAAATTTTCACTCCCTTCCCCTCCACCCCTCCAGTTCTAAGAGAGGGTAAGGCACCCTGCCCTGTGGGAAGTCCAAGGCCCTTCTCCCTCCATCCAGGCTTAGGAAGGTTGCATCCAAATAGAATGGGATCCCAAAAAGCCAGTCCATGCAGTAGAGGCAAATCCCAGTGCCATTATCATTGGCTTCTCATTCTGACCATTTGTCAGCCACATTCAGAGGGGCCAGTTTGTTCCCATGCTCGTTCAGTCCCAGCCCAGCTGGATTTGGTGAGCTCCCATTAGCACACCGTCTCAGTGGGAAGGCCAACCCCTCGTGGTCCTGACTTCCTTGCTCATATTCTCCCTCCTTCCCCTCTTCAATTGGACCTTGGGTGCTCAGTCCAGTGTTCCGATGTGGGTCTCTGTCTCTATCTATCTCCATCGGTCTCTGGACGAAGGTCTACGGTGATATTAAGATAGTCATCAGTCTGCCTATAAGACAAGGCCAGTTCAGGCACCCTCTCCTCCACTGCCCAGGGTTCTAGCTGGGGTCATCCGTTGGACTCCTGGGGACCTCTCCAGAGCATCTTGCCAACCCCAAAATGGCTCCCTCAATTAAGATATCTCCTTCCCTGCTCACATATCCATCTTCTTATATCTCAACCCTCCCCCTCCTCCAAGCTCTCCACAACCCTCCCCTTCTCCTTTCTCGCTCCCCCTTCCTTCCTCTCCCCTTCCCCCACCAACCCCTCATTCCCATGCTCCCAACTTCTGTCTGGTGATCTTGTCTGATCTCAATTTCCAGGAGGATCTATATATGTTTTTCTGTAGGTTCACCTTATTACTTAGCTTTTCTCGGATCGTGAACTATAGGCTCTATGTCCTTTGTTTATGGCTAGAATCCACTAATGAGTGAGTACATTCCATATTTATATTACTGGGTCTGGATATTCTCTCTCAGGATAGTGTTTTCTATTTCCATCCATTTGCATGCAAAATTCAAGATATCATTTTTTCCACTGAGTAGTACTCTAATGTGTAGATGTGCCACACTTTCTGAATCCATCATTATATTGAGGGGCATCTACGTTGTTTCCAGGTTCTGGCTATTACCATTAATGCCGCTATAAACATAGTTGAACAAATGCTTTTGTAATATGATTGGGCATCTCTTGGGTATCTATTCCCACGAGTGCTATTGCCGGATGCTGAGGTAGGTTGACTCCCAACTTTCTGAAAATCCCCCACACTGAATTCCAAAGTGGATGCACAAGTTTGCATTCCCACCAGCAGTGGATGAGGGTTCCCCTTACTCCACATCCTCTCCAGCATAGGCTATCATTGGCGTTTTTGAGTTTAGCCATTCTGACAGGTGTAAGTTGTTTAGATTTGCATTTCCCTGATAGTTAAGGAAGTTGAACATGTCCTGAAGAATCTTTTGGCCATTTGAAATTCTTCTGTTGAGAATTCTCCATTCAGTTCAGTAATTGGGTTATTTAGATATTTAATGTCTAGTTTCTTGAGTTCTTTATATATTTTGGCGATCAGACCTTTGTCTGATATGGGGTTGGTAAAGATCTTCTCCCATTCCATAGGTTGCCTTTTTGTCTTAATGACAGTGTCCTTTGCTTTATAGATGCCTCTCAGTTTTAGGAGGTCCCATTTATTCATTGTTGCTCTTACTGACTGTGCTACTGGGGTTATATGTAGGAAGAGCTGTCCTGGGCCCACGTAGTGCAGACTACTTCCCATTTTCTCTTCTGTCATGTTCACTGTGGTCTGATTTATATTTAGGTCTTTAATCCATTTGGACTTACTTGAGTTTTGTGCATGGGGATAGGTATGGATCTATTTTCATTCTTCTACAAGTTGAATTCCATTTATTCCAGCACCATTTGTTAAAGATGCCTTGTTTTTTCCATTATATATTTTTTAGCTTCTTTCTCAAAAATAAGATGTTCATAGGTTTCTGGATTAATATCCGGGTATTCAATTTGATTCAATTGGTCAATTTTTCAGTTTTTTATGCCAATAGCAAACTGTTTTCATTACTGTTTCTCTATAATAGAGTTTGATGTCAGGGATGGTAATGCCTCTGGAAGTTCCTTTATTCTATAGAATTGTTTTGGCTATCCTGGGTTTTTTGTTTTTCCACATAAAGTTGATTATTGTTACCTCAAGGTCTGTGAAGAATTTTGTTGGCATTGTGATGGGGATTACATTGAATCTATAGATTGCCTTTAGTAGAATTGCCTTTTTTTTTTTTTAACTATTTGATCCTACCCATCCAGGAGCACAGGAGATCTTTCCATTTTCTGGTGTCCTCTTCAATTTCTTTCTTCAAAGACTTCTAGTTCCTGTCTAATAGAACTTTCATTTCTTTGGTTAGCATTACCCAAAGATACTTTATGTTATTTGTGGCTATCGTGAAAGGTGATGTTTCTCTGATTTCTCTCTCTGCTTCTTTATCTTTTGTGTATAGGAGGGCTACTGTGGGTTTTTTTTTTTTTTTTTTGAGTTGGTCTTGTATCCTGTCACATCATTGAAGGCATTTATGAGCTGTAGGAGTTTTCTGGCAGAGTTTTAAGGGTCACTTATGTACACTATCATATCATCTTCAAATATTGAAAGTTTCACCTTTTCCTTTCCAATTTGAATCCCCTTGATCTCCTTATGTTATCTTATTGCTATTGCTAGAACTTCAAGCACTATGTTGAAGAGATATGGAGAGAGTGGACAGCATTGTCTTGTTCCTCATTTTAGTGAAATTTCTTTGAGTTTCTCTCCATTAATTTGATGTTAGCTGTTGGCTTGCTGTATATTGTTTTATTATATTTATTATTATGTTATATGATCCTTGTATCCCTCATCTCTCCAAGACCTTTATCATAAAAGGTGTTGAACTGTATCAAATGCTTTTTTGGCATGTAATGAATGATCATATGGTTTTTTTCTTATAGATTATTTATATGATGGATTGATTACATTGATAGATCTTCATATGTTGAGACAGCCCTGCATCTGGGATGAAGCCTACTGGATCATAATAAATAATTTTTGATGTGTTCTTGGATTTGGTTTGCCAGTATTTTATTGAGAATTTTTTCATTGATGTTCATGAGTTGATTGGTCTGTAATTCTCTTTCTTGTTTGAGTGTGTGGTTTTGGTATCAAGGTAACTGTAGCTTCATAAGAAGAGTTTGACAATGGCTCTTCTGTTTCTATTATGTGGAACACATTAAGAAATGTAGGTATTAACTCTTCTTGGAAGCTCTGGTAGAATTCTGCACTAAAACCATCTGGCCCTGGGCTTTTTTGGAGTGTGGGGGTTTTGATGACAGCTTCTATTTTCTCGCAACTTATACGGCTATTTAAATTGTTCACCTGGTCTTGATTTAATTTTGGTATATTGTATTTATCTAAAAAAATCCATTTCTTTTGTATTTTCGAATTTTATGGCTTATAGGCTTTTGTAGTAAGACCTAATAATTCTCTGAATTTCCTCAGTGTCTGTTGTTAGGTCCCCCTTTGCGTTTCTGATCTTGTTAATTTGCATGTTCTCTCTGCCTTTTGACTAGATTGGATAAGGGTTTGTCTATTTTTGTTGATTTTCTTTAAAAAAAGAAAAACCAGCTCTTTGTTTCATTGATTCTTTGTATTGTTTTCTGTGTTTCTATTTAGTTGATTTCAGCCCTCAGTTTGATTATTTCCACTCTTCTACTCCTCCTGGATAAATCTGCCTTTTTTTCCTAGAGCTTCAGATGTGCTGTTAAGTCTCTGATGTGAGCCTTCTCCATTTTCTTTATATGGTCACCTAGTGCTATGAACTTCCTTCTTAGCACTGCTTTCATAGTGTCCCATAGGTTTGGGTATGTTGTGTCTTCATTTTCGTTGAATTCAAGGGAAAACTTTAATTTCTTTCTTAATTTTTTCCTTGACCCAGGGCTGGTTAAGTAGTTGACTGTTCACTTTTCACAAGTTTGTAGGCTTTCTGGGGGTGGTATTGTTGTTAAATTCTAACTTTATTCCATGGTGATCCGATAAAACACAGGTGGTTTACTCCAATTTCTTTGTATCCGTGGATGTTTGCTTTGTTACTAAGTCTGTGATCAGTTTTTGAGAAGGTTCCACAAGGTGCTGAGAAGAAGGTTTATTTCCTGTTTGGGTGGACTGCTATATAGATGTCTGTTAAGTATATTTGGTTCATTACATCTATTAGTTCTCTTATTTCTCTGTTAAGTTTCTGTCTGGTTGACCTGTCCATTGGTGAGAGAGGAGTGTTGAAATCTCCCACTATTAGTGTGTGGGGTTTGAAGTGTGATTTGAGTTCTAGTTCTTTTGCATATGTGGGTGCTTTTTTATTAGGGGCATAGATATTCAGGATTGAGAGTGCATCTTGATGAATCGTTCCTGTTATGAGTTTTAAGTGTCCTTCTTCATCTCTTCTGATTGATTTTAGTTTGAAATCAATTTTGTTATATATTAGGATAGCCACAACTGGTTGTTTCTTTGTTCTGTTTGATTGGATAACCTTTTCCCTGCCCTTTACTCTGAGGTAGTGTCGTCATTCAGGTTGAGGTGTGTTTCTTGTAAACAGCAGAATGTTGGATCCTGTTTTTGTGTCCATTCTGTTAACCTGTGCCTTTTTATAAGTGAATTGAGTCCATTGATATTACGTGTTATTAATGACCAGTGGTTGTTAACCCCGGTTATTTATTTATTTTGGTGGTAGTGTTTGTGTTTCCCTTCTTTGAGTCGTTTTGGTGGAGGGTTATCAGATGTCTGTGATATAGTGGGTATTGTTGGCTTCCTCAAGGTTTACCTTCTAGTACTTTTTGTAAGGCGGGGTTTGTGGATACTTATTGCTGAAATCTGTTTTTGTCATGAAAAAAATTGTTTTATCCATTGATGGCTTAAGAAATCTGTGCTGGGTATAGTAGTCTGGGCTTGCATCCATGGTCTCTTAGTGTCTGCAGCACAACTACCCAGGAACTTCTGGCTTTCAAGGTCTCCGTAGAGAAGTTAGGTGTAATTTTGCTAGGTTTACCTTTATATGTTACTTGACGTTTTTCCTTTGCAGCTCTTAATATTCTTTCTTTATTCTGTATGTTTTGTGTTTGGATTATTTTATGGTGAGAAAATATTTTTTTCTGATTAATTATGCATGCAGACGTCACTCACGCAGCACACAGACAGCACAGATACAGAGACATTCATACACAGAGACACAGACACATTCACACAGTACAGACTTACCTAGGACTGTTTTTTTTTCCAGTATATTTGGTGTTCTGTAAGCTTCTTGTACCTTCATAGGAATATCCTTCTTCAGGTGGGAAAGTTTTCTTCTATAATTTTGTTGAATATATTTCCTGGGCCTTTGAGCTGGAATTCTTCCAATACCAATTTTCTTAACAAATACCAGGTAAAAACCAGGGTGTGTGTGAAAAGCAAAATAAAAAGTGTTTTTTGTTTCTTTGTGGGATGACAAAATAAGTCTGGTGAGCTGTATATTTCTCTTGCCTACCTCTGACTATTTTCCCGACATCTTAGGGAGGTTGCAGTGTCCTTTCTACTCTCTGAGCTCCAGCCCAAGGGTGACAAGAAGAAGAAAGATGACGGAAAGTCGGCCAAAAGGGCAAAGGCCCAGTAAATAAGTCTGGTGGCAAGGCCAAAGGGAAGAAGTGGTCCAAAGGCAAAGTTCAGGGCAAGCTCAACAATCTAGTCCTGTTTGACAAGGCTCCATATGACAAACTCTGTAAGGAAGTTCCTAACTGTAAGCTTATTGCTCCAGCTGTGGTCCCTGAGAGACTCAAGGTTCAGGGTTCCTTGGCCAGGGCAGCCCTTCAGGAGCTGCTTGGTAAAGGGCTCATCAAGCTGGTTTCAGAGCTCAGAGCCCAAGTAATTTCCACCAGAAACACAAAGGGTGGGGACACCCAGGTGCTGGTAAAGATACATAAATAGGTTCAATTTATTTAGAAAAATAAAACTTTTTAAAAATAAAAATGCATGTTCTGGGCTGTAGGGATAATCAGAGCCTTCCCTGCAGTGTTGTGTGGGCTCCACTAGAGGGCAGACATAGAGTTTTACAGGTTGCTCACATTCACCTGGTGTCTAATTAAGGCCAGGAATATCTGACTCAGACATTGATAGTCTTCCAAAAAAATACTTTTGGACTATTGGAAAAGTATGCTGTTTAATTTAGTCAGCACAGTGTATTTTCCAGTTCAACTTAGTGGTGTAAAGTTTACCCGTTTTATTAAAACCTGGTCCGTTTCCTGCGCTTTGGTGACTTGCTATTCATAATTTTCCTTTATTAAAAAAGGATTCTCACGGTACCCATCCCCCAAGTAAACCAAAAACAATAGGAGGTGGTTGTACACAGGTGTCCCCCTCCCCACCGCACCTCTTTCCATCAAAAAAATATACAAATTGACTTTGCTGATTTCCCTACCACACAGCATGTGACAGGCAAGGTAATGAATGCCTTAAATACAGCAGCAAAGGTTTTGTCTGGGCTTTGTAAATTCTGAGAAGAATGTATGAGTGTGCACTCTCCAGTTGTCAAGTCAGTTTGCCTGGGCTTTGTAAATTCTGAGAAGAATGTATGAGTGTGCACTCTCCAGTTGTCAAGTCAGCACACAAGTGGCTGTCAATATGAAAAGTTGTTTGTTAAAAGCCTAAAGGGCATAATCGTCCCTGGGTGGGCTTGAACCACCAACCTTTCAGTTAACAGCCGAACGCGCTAACCGATTGCGCCACAGAGACAGTGCACAGATATCTGACGGGTCGCCTTGGTGATCCAGGCGTCACTGCAGCGGCCACACCTGGGATACCCACAGGTCCATGGCCGAGCATCCAGAGCAGGAGGCCTCAAAGCCGAACAGGCCCGGCCTCCCGAGTGTCCCGCCGAAGCTTCCCCAGCTCCCGCGAAAGTTTTTAACCTGGAGACTCCAGGACGCTGAGACCAGGCCGTCACCTGGGGGGTCGTGGCCTCCGTGGACTCCACGCTGGCGGACGCGCGTTCCGGGCGCCCAGCCGGATTCCGGGAAGGAGCCCAAGTCCGCTTTAGGATCCGGTCCTTTGTAGACTCTGAGCACGGACGCGCGAAGATTGGTCACCCTAGGTGTGTGCTGGAACCTCAGCGGGACACGTGTGGGAAAGGCCACAAGTGCGGTGCCAGTGCTCAGGGAGTCCGGACGGGAGGGAGATGGACGAACTTGACCCGGAGTGGAGAGGGACCGATGGGGGGGGGGGAGGGGGAGGGGAGAGGAGGTGGCCTGGGAGTGGGATTGGGAGCTGTGAACCGAGGAGACCAGAGGAGATGGAGCTCGGGGGAGCCCAGGGCATATCCTAGAGATTTCTTTGAACTGAGCTGATGCAGTTGGAAGTCAATTTATGTTAGGAAGAAAATAAAATGACGAGGGGTGTTTTGTTTTGAATGAATCAGAAGAATGACTTTCTACCAGAGGCTTCTGTCTTTCAGCTAGGGGTGTGCTGGTCCCGAGCCCGGGTCTGGTGCATATTAAGTGCAGGAACGAATTTAGGAAATTCTGGAGTCTCAAGCCAACATTTGGGACATAGTTTCCTACAAGTGCGCCTGAACTTTAAGACGAAAACTCCAGACCTGAAGGGGTGTTCTCACTAACCCAAGACATAATTTCCTAAAAATGCCAATTCTAAGGCCGATGTTTTTGTTTTCTTGACAAGGATGGGCAAAAATACAGACTTTTTTTAAAAAGGAAGACAGAAAAAGAAACATATAAGAAAGAAAAAGAAAGGAACGAAGGGAACCAAATATGACAAAATGGGAGAAGCCGAGACCACAAATGCAGTCGCACATTAATAAAAATTATGCAATCAAGTTTCCCGAATTTCGGCAAATCACAGGGGCCAGCAAAACACTAGTGCAATTCGGTCACCCTCGCCTGAATAAACCAAAGACATGTTGACAGTGCTCACTTAGCTGGGGGAGTGTGCTTTACTTCCCGTAGTCATGACTCAGCCCCACTGGCCCTGTGCTCTGAATACATGGTCACTTGGCCGCGCAGACTTCAGGACGTCCCAGGACGCACACCTGATTCCTGCGCCCCGCTGCCACCCGCGGATCACAGCTCCCTTCCATGCTGCACTGGAAATCCCTAGCCCTTCAGCAAAGACTGTAGATGCAGCATCCCTGCGCGACCCTCATTTGCATATACCGCGCCCCCAACCGGCGCCCAAGGGTGCCATCACACCCATCCCATTTGTCCCTTTGGCCTGATGGATTTTCTGCCTTGCTGAGAGCTGGATGGAGTGTTGCAGGACCAGAAACAAGTCATCTTGAATTTTCTCTAACCCACAAACAGCCAAGGGCTGCTCACCTCCGTGCACTAACAGCCTTGTCGCTGGTTTGTGTACCCGCAGACCCCTATCTTCTGCCAAGAGGAAGTCAGAGAAGCCAGGCAGCAAGAGAGCCAGCACCACAGCAGAGGTCTCCAGCTTCCCTCGAACCTGCCTACTTCATGTCTCCACCAGTGCATTTTACAACGCTCTTGATGTTTGGATTTCTCTGTTCCTTCTACAGAAACACCATGAGACTGACATAAGAGGCGACATGGTATTTGTGGTGACCCCAGTCTGTGTTCCTGGTCCAGGAGATCCACTCCGCCCTCTCTCGGCCTCCTCAGGCTCCTGCACGTGGATCGTGCACACATGTACAATCAGGCACAAACACACATACACAAAAGAAGTAAGTAGTCTTTTCTGTGTTGTGTTTGTGGGGGATGGGCAGGTGTGTGTGTGCCCTGACTGGCATGTGGAGGCCAGCGGACAGTATGCAGCAGTCGGATCTCTTTCTGCAGTGCCTGCTCCGTGGATCAAGCTCTTGGATGATCAATCCTGACAGCAAGCCCTTGCCTGCAAGCCATCTCTATGTCCTTTAAAATCTCTCCCTCTCTGTCCTTCTCTGCCTCTCTGCATTCCCCCCACCAGACCCCACCCCCGCCACAGACAGGGTCTGTCTACATAGTGATGGCAAGAAGAGCTTTTTGCCACCGTGCCTGACCCCCTTAAAACCTCTTTAGCCCACGTGCAGACATAATACAGCAATTTAAGGTTTTCAGATGATCGTACCATTTATCATTGCATCATACATGCTATTTCTCTTCTATAGTGTATTTGGGTTAAGGTAACACCTCAGACCCTAGCATCCATATATACAAAAAGTCTGGAATGTTTGAGTGGAAAGTTCCACCTCAAATCCCCTCCTCTGGGAGTTGCCTCAGTCCAGACTTCACCTCAGAGAAAGCCTGCCAAAGGGTGACTCCTCCCCAGAAATGCTCAAGACCACTCCCACAGGGTGTTTAAATTCCCCCCCCCGGACCAACTTGTGGTTTCTCTCTCTTATTTCCTCATCTCCTCTCTGAGGCCTGGAAGGCCACCGGAAGCATTAGTATTCATTCAAAACATGGGCTTTTTTCTGTATCAGTTTGATTTGGTCTGATTTGGATTATTGTGTCAGTGGAGAGGTTTGTTGTGTCCCAAAACCTTTTCACAATGTTTTTGAAACAACGAATGGAGAGAGGTTGGGATTCTAAAACGGGGACTAAATTCCCAGAGAAGGGCATCAGAAACTGTCTGGACCCGCTTGTTAGTGGTGCGAAATACTTCAATCCACACAGACATGGTACCTACCAAAAACCAGGAAATATTTAACCTATGTGACTGTAGGCATATGAGTAAAATCAAGCTGTCACTCAGTCCCCAGAAGGGAGCCCATAGCCTGGTGGGTGGGAAAAGGGAAGCTACGATACTTGGACTTGGAATCTGACTTTTGACAGATTTTATTAGAGGCAGTTATAGTTTTTAAGAACTCTAAGTCCTCCAGGCTGTGTTAGAGGTGAGCCATGACAAAGTGACACAAAGCCTGACTATTCGGATGAAGAGTTGATGTAGGTAGGACAGAATTGGCCAAGTGTTAGTTGGTGACTGTGAGAATGTGGGCTGTAATGTATGAACCCCCTGAGGTGATTGAGGTAAGTCTGGGCCTGGAAGGCTGCTGCCCTGGTAGATTGGTCAGCTCAGTTATTTCCCTTAGAGATGATGGAGTCTGATCCCTTAGAGATGATTAGATTCTGATGAGACCGGCAGTGAATGATTCCTATAGCTCTGGGGAGATGGGAGGCTTTAACACGGCCATAATGTGGTCATGGATCCTCCTTTTGGTGTAAGAAGCCCTTACTCTTTCCAGATAGCACCATTGGTAGGGAAAATAACAAAGCAAATTTTTATTTGGTGTGGGAAGAGGGGGACTCCTGTGGACAACCTCAACCTGCTGTCTGGTTTATTAGGAGAAGAGGAGAGTGGGAATCTTTTCTTATTGAAGGAAAATTATGGACAAGTCACCAACGCACAAGAAATGAACTAGAATTTAACAAAACAGGTAAAATTTACAACACTGACTAAAGATATTCATACAGCAGAATGACCAAAATGTAATTCATAATCACAAAACCCTAGAACCAAGTTACTTCAAAAACCTTTTAGTAGGGAACACCAAAATAAATGCAATAAACGGCCAGCCTCTGTCATGCTTGGTAAGTAGTCCAGACACTGACTGGTAATGACTGTTTTGGCCGTTGCAGGTGAGTAGCATCTGAGAAAAGTGCAGGATGGCTGGTTTGATCTTCAGTTCTCCAGAAGGAACCCAGAGCAGTTCGCCTCCTCCCCAGGTACCCCAGCCACCATGGAGAGAAGAGCCATAGGGGCTATCACGTGCTTGGGGAAAATACTGCACCTGCAAGAGTGCCGGGCGGTGGTGGCACACGCCTTTAATCCAGGGACTCCGGAGGCAGAGGCAGGATGATCTCTGTGATTTCGAGACCAGCCTGGTCTACAAGAGCTAGTTCCAGGACAGGCTCCAAAACCACAGAGAAACCCTGTCTCGAAAAACAAACAAACAAAAAAAGAGTGGCATCGACCCATGGACTTTTCAGTAAGTGACTGCCCTCCCCACCCTACCAAGGCACAGAGGCATTTACTCGGTGCAGCTCACAATGCATGGGCGTTGGAGAAATTACTTGTGCAAGACAGGCCAGTCAGAAGGAAGCCTCCCGGTCTGAACGGGGCTGAACTTGACAGAGACTCTGGTGCGCACCCAACATCAGGCACATGGCTCGCTGTGACGTTATAGTGGTTAGTACTCTGCATTGTCGCCGCAGCAACCTCGGTTCAAATCCCAGTCAAAGCAATCATCGTCCTTCCTGTCTGGTGTGCTGCTTTCTTGTCCCCATAAACCTATGTCTAGCTAATGTCTTGACACAGACTCCAGTCTTCCTAGTTAGAGTCCCGCAGACATGGAGGAACTCAAACACTCTTAGTACAGTTTGTTCCTTGGAAACTTCTCTGTCAATCACACTGTCTCAGGTGGACTCACAATATTGTCTTCACTGTCAATCACCCTAAGACCCAGGGCATAATAAGCACCATCTTTGAGCAACACAACTACCCCTGGTTTTCGTCGTGTCAGCATGATGCAGGTGAATGTTCCTATCTGGTATTTTGTCTTAGTAATAACACATTAGTGGGAAAGCTTGTTCTATATGTCCTGGCCTCCCCTTTATGTGTCCTCCCTGTCCATATGGGACCTGAGCCACAGGTCATCAAAGTCCCAGGTTCTCGAAGAGACAGGAAGGAGCCTTCTTCTGAAGACTCTGAAGAAGGTGGTGTCGAGGATTTGAAACTTTGGACCTCCAGAACCAGAAAATTCCATCCTTGCTCCTTCACGCCATCTGGATTGTAGCCACTTACAACAACCCAGCACCCATATCTGGTGCCTAAGAAGATACACGGTGAGTTCTCCATGCAGTGGTTCTGAGATACTACCAACAAGTCCTGAAGTTCTCTCTGGCCTTATGTCTCCCCCACCTTGAACATGCCGAGAAGGTCCCTGTGGCTAACCCTACAACAGGGCTCAGATCATTTCATTCTTCCTTCCTGAGTCCACTCTCGCCATCTGGGGGATAAAATACCCTGGAGACAGCACCCCTCCGAGACCATGCAGGGCCACCCTAATTCCCAACTGCCACCAACTCTGTCACCCATCTCTCCTCCTCTCAAGGCAGACTCCCGTCTGGGGGCCCGGCCTGTGTCCTGAAAAGCCAACCCTCCTCTTTCACTCTTTGTATCTCGAAGGCTCCTGTGTAGCCCAGGCTAGCCTCCATCTCACCATGCAGCTAAAGCTAACCTGCAAGCTGTGATCCTCTTTCTGCCTAGATGTCAAGGCATGTTTACATGATGCTGAAATGCAGCTTGGGGTTTAATGCCTCCCAGGGAAGCCCTCCACCACCTGAGCTCCCATCCTGATCTCCCTGTCTTCCTTGAACCAGAGTTTCTATAGTCCAGGATGGTATGGAACTCCTGATCTTCCTAAGCTGTTACCCCCAACACTAGAATGACAGGCTTGTGTCTCACACATCTTCCTCCAATCAATGAACACCTGTCCAGCATCCCCAGGGTCTGCTATTGGGTCACTAACATGAGAATGTGGTCACGAGGGAGGTGAATGACACTAACCACCTGGATGCCATGCAAAGGCGCATTCCCACAGGCACACAGTTATTAGGCAGCCTGGACAGGACTGATTTGCTCAGCACCATTTTTGGCTGCAAGTTCTCACATGAAACACTCCTGGCATGGATGAAGCCGGGACCTCGGCATTGCTCTGTGTCCTCCAGTGTCAGAAAACCATCTGCTACAGCAAAGAAGGACTTGTCAGAAATATCTGATGACTGGAGACACCCACAAATCCATATGTCACGATGTGTGTTTGAAGTGGGGAGGAGGGGAGGCATGGAAGCCACAAGAACCAGACAAAGCTGGAAGGAGCCAGGAATACGAGGAACATTGTGGTTGGACCAATGTGAGGGGAATGTGAGCCACAGGCCAGTTGGGGCTAGTTTGGTAACAGAGCATCCAGTGTGGACATGAGAAGAGCCAAAGAGACAGGGTCAGATCCTGAGACTCCGCAAAGTGGAAAGGAGCTGGACAGCCATGGGGACACTGTGGGGATTGATGGGGGGGTCTGGGAGGAGCAAGGTCCCATGCTGCGTTATCTGCAGGTGCCAACGTTGCTTACAGTGGCAGAGGTCATATCTGAAGAACATGCATTCCAGGCTGACCATGGACTGGCTTCTCTTTACAGGGACTGTCAGAATACGTAGATAAGTGGTGATGGCTATAAAACACCTGTGTGGTGTATCAACTCGGAGTCTCTCCCCTTGACTGCCTCTCCTATGCTGTCCTAATGTATCTTACGCCACCTATGGAAGAGCATGGGAATTGCAACAGGTGCCTCCAGAAAAGGAATTTGGCTTTTGTTTGCTGGTTGACACAGCATAGCAATGATCTACATCTCGTTCTTCGACACAATTGTGTGATTATGTGCCGGTTTGTCTATTTACATATGATTGTGTGTGTGTGTGTGTGTGTGTGTGTGTGTGTGTGTGTGTGTGTGTATGAGAGAGAGAGAGAGAGAGAGAGAGAGAGAGAGAGAGAGAGAGAGAGCGAGAGCTTGTGTCTCCATCACTAATGCCTCCTCTAGATGGCGCACACTGACCTCTGGGTGCCACTACTCTTTCCTCAGTCTATTGATTCAAGGTTAGGCCATCATACTCTTTCTAGGACTGTTTGTTTTCAATATCTGAAGGTTCACCTGGGCTCAGTGGTTCCAGGTAGTCCTGCCAAGAGCTCGTCACATCTTCACTACCAAGCTCATAGCTTGAGTGAGCTCTAGTGACACTCTGAGTGAAACTTTCATCACTTCCTATGTGTCTTCTTTTTGGATTGAATCCTCCAATCTCTAAAAGTCTCAGGATCTGCACCAGTGATCATGCACTTCAGAGATCTCATCTGTTCTACTCCCTTTATCCTGACCTCATTTCTAAGCATCCTTTGTTTCTCACATTACTTGAGTGAGGATCTTAAGGAGGGAAAACTATCCCTGGGCAGTGGTTGGGAAGTGAGCTTTCAACTTCTCATATAAAACGTGAGAAGCAGAGGGCTGGATTTCTGGCTTTAGGAAGACAATGTGCCTAAAGGCTTCCCCGGTGGCCCCAGAGAGGCTCTTTAAATGGCACCTTAGTTTCAGGCCACTTTAGGGTGAAATAGTTAGCAGGGGTTAAGAGCTGTATCATATGACATCAGCAGTCCCCCACCTGGACATTCTACTGTATCCTGGAGAGCCTGGAATTCTGTGATGTCACCTGTGTTGTGGGAACGCCAACTGCCCTTGAGGCATCTCGTTCAGTGCCTGTGTGGTTCACCCACAGCCATGCTGACACGACTGAACAGGCTGCTTGGGAGACAGGATGGAGAGCGCAGGGAGGCCAGAGAGAAGCACAGGGAAGATGGCCTTCAGTCTCGGAGTCACACATCAAGAAATAAATGGTTCTGGGGAAAGCGCAGTGAGTCCTGGGCAGGGGACAGAGAGATTTCTGAAGGATGAAGGCTTCAGTTGATCCTTTCAGGTGTAGGGCGCAGGAGGTGGGAGTTCCTGGGAAGTGAGGTCCTCTTCTGCTTTTCTGAGTTAC